>OY998247.1:42216460-42406460 GCA_963922005.1 Cornus suecica | reverse complement strand
ACTCCTAGTCTATCAGACTGAAACCCCAATGTCAAAGACTTGTTCAAAGCTCAAAATATATCTAATATATTGCATTAATGGAAAAGGACAATTTCTTGACTAGGCAAATAATGACAGGCAAGCTACTAACTATAAACCAGAGAAAAATGGACCCTCCATTGCAAGACTGCTAATACCATAAGCATTTGACAAGACAATTTCCATGCATAGCAGCTAAGCTTCCTTACAAGCCATGGTTGCCTCTGAGACTTATCTATTCAATATAAACATCTTATGTTTCTTAATGATCCCTCTTGTAGCTCCATTGTCCTTCAACTTCAACAGCTTCAGTGCCAATGATAGCATAGCATATGACAGAGCTTATTTAGCAGATAACATAATCCAACTCACCCGAAACCAGATTGCCAGCGTTGGCCGAGCCACCTATGCCGAGCCCTTGCACCTTTGGGACAAGGCCTCAAGAAACCTCACCGACTTCACTACCAATTTCACTTTTGTCATCGACTCGCAGAACAATACAAATGATGGTAACGGATTAGCATTCTTCCTAGCGCCAGTTGGTTCAAAAATTCCTAATAACGCAACTAAAGGTGGAAGCCTTGGCCTAGCAAGTGACGACCATCCATTAAACTCATCAGATAATCCATTTGTCGCTGTGGAGTTTGATATTTTTCATAACAGCTGGGACCCTGAACATGAGCATGTAGGTATTGACATCAACTCTATGCAATCTGTTTCAAACATTTCTTGGTCGGGAATTCAAGCACATATTTTAGTAGGGACTATAAATCGTGCTTCAATTAGTTATAGTTCTTCTTCAAAAAATCTTAGTGTTTTCTTCACTGGTTATTTTTGGAATAATCAGAGCAGTTTCGAACAAATACTTGAGTACCCAATTGATCTAAGGGACTACTTGCCAGAATGGGTTACATTTGGCTTTTCAGCTGCAACAGGAAATCAATCAACAATACATCGTGTATGCTCATGGGACTTCAGTTCAACGCTAGAAATTGATCCAAACATAACGCCAAAGCCAAGTAAAAAGCAAACAGCATTGGTGGTTGGATTGGCTATTGGTGCAAGTGTTTTGCTCGGTGTAGTGAGCTTGGCTTTGTTCATTTTCTGGAAGAGGAGGCGTGGACATCAAAACGAAGATAATCCTGTCTTAGATGTGTCCATGGTTGACAAATTTGAAAGAGGTGCAGGACCTAGGAATTTTTCGTACAAGGACTTGGCTCGTGCTACCAGTAACTTTGCACAGGAAGAGAAACTCGGAGAGGGAGGGTTTGGTGGGGTTTACAGAGGTTTCTTGAGGGACTTGAATTCACATGTTGCTGTTAAAAGGGTGTCAAGGGGGTCAAAACAGGGTCTAAAGGAATATGCAGCAGAAGTGATCATTATTAGTCAAGTGAGGCATAGGAATTTGGTTCAACTCATCGGTTGGTGCCATGAAAGAAGAGAGCTACTACTTGTTTATGAGTTCATGCCTAATGGGAGCTTGGATTCTCATCTCTACAAAGCGAAAACCTTGCTGACATGGGCAGTGAGGTACAAAATTGCCCAAGGCTTGGCTTCTGCATTGCTTTATCTTCACGAAGAATGGGAACAATGTGTTGTGCATAGGGACATAAAGCCAAGCAACATTATGTTGGACTCGAATTTCAATGCCAAACTTGGGGATTTTGGGTTAGCTAGGCTCGTTGACCATGAGCAAGAATCACAAACAACAGTTTTGGCAGGAACCATAGGTTACATGGCTCCTGAATGTGTTACTACTGGCAAGGCCAATAAAGAATCAGATGTCTATAGCTTCGGAGTTGTAGCACTGGAAATAGCCTGTGGAAGAAAACCGATCACCACCAGCAAAGCTAATGAGAGTAAGATTAGTTTGATAGAGATGGTTTGGGAGCTATTTGGAATGGGGAAGCTTCTAGACGCAGTGGACCCCAAACTATTTGGAAATTTTGATGAGCGAGAAATGGAACGATTGTTGATTGTTGGGCTTTGGTGCGCTCACCCAGATAACAATTCCAGGCCTTCAATCAGGCAAGCGACTCATGTCCTGAACTTTGAAGCTCCATTGCCAAGTCTTCCATCAAAAAGACCTGTGCCAAATTATGGATCGACTCTTATATATTCAGCTTCACCATCTTCCAGTGCCACTTTTTGCAAAATTAGTTCTTCTATTAACGTCAACTCTTCCAACTTCACTACATCTTCGGCAGCAGCTTCACCATAGTTACACCGACATTGTCATGTATTTGAGGTTTGCTATTTCTATTTCGGTGTGTGAAACACCAGAATCAATCCAAATTTTCTCTTTTACTATTAATTGATTCCATGAAATTAGTCCGGATTTTATTTGATATTTGACACATCCGACACCTCAATACATACACGCCCCCTAAAAATTTGTTTTATCTTATTTTGCTTTGAAATTTTAAATATTTGTAATTATGTCCCCACTGAATTTTTAAAAAAATACCCTAAAGCCCCCACTGAAATTTGATATTATAGTTGTGCCCCCACTAACATAAACTTCTAGATCCGTTACGTACTAGAGTACTATGAAGACTAGAACTATCAACCACCTCTCTGGATGGCAATTTTTATTTATGAAAAATTTTCATTATAAATCTGTAAGTTGAGTTATTTATCCCTGTATATTTATAGATGCTTGATATGGCATGCCATTTTTGAATTAAAAACCCATTAAAAAAATAAAATTGTGCTCCTCTCGACCATGAATGAAGTGATAAAGGAGTAGTAAGTAGTTGTAATATCCGCCCCTCGCCCATTTTTACTCTAGCCCGATGTGTGATTTGATACAGATCGCCAATCTGACTTCACCGACGAATTCCTAGCATCGATCCTGAAACCTCAAAACCATTTCTGAGTTCGGGACCTTTCCCGAGCTTAGGGGTAAAATAGTCATTCTTAAATTCACTTTTGATAAAGTCGGTCCGGAATTATGACTTCACCGTTCAGGAACATTGGAGACACTTTGTATTGACCTAATTGCGGCCCGTTCCCATTCTCTCAACATTCTGTTCCACCAAATTTAACAAATTTTTCATTGTGATCCACTCACCCTGGCTATAGGGCGCACAACACAAATTCCAGTAACACCCGCGCACTTATACCCAAGACTTGTGAAACTAAGCAATTATTAATCTGAATTAGCATAAAATTATTACTATTTCTCCCTGAAACTATTACTTCCTTCCATCTATTTTCTGAGCAAGTAAATGGAGCCAAAGCAGAAAACAAGGGCTACTGATTGAGCTACTGATTTTCAAAGTGTTTCAATCCATCCACAATCCCTTGTTTTGAATAAGATGTGACCATACAAATGTATTCTTACCCTAAAAAATAACTGATCACAATAAAGCAAGTAAATCCAAATTTGAGCAGAGATGAATATTCACCACAACAAACACAATTATATACATGTGAAAGTATCTATCTATATATCTATCTATAATATATATATATACCTATAGATAGGTATATGTACATCCAAATGTTCATTTACCTTCTGAATATTTGTGTGCATTGGAGACGACATTGTCAGTGATCACACTGAATGCATACATATATGATACATCGTTGCTTTCTTCATGTAAGATTCATTTTTTTTTTCGAATAAGTGATTATTATGTAATTTAAATATCACTTAAATGGACCATCCGACAATTTGAAATATATTAATATTTTTTTATTATTATTCTAAACTTCAGTCATTAAAATATATTAAAATTTTGTTTCATTTGTATAAGATCTTTGATGAAAAAATATTTGTTCCATATATTTTTATATCCGTGTTCTCTAGAAACAATTTTAAGAAAACTCAATCAAACAAATTTTTTATACATTCATTTGATTTATAATTTATTTTCTAAAAAGAAAACTCAACCTCAAACTTTTTCTACAATTTTTTTAATTTTTAGTTTTCAAAAAATATAAAATTATTTCAGAAATGCAAACGAGATATTAAGTGGCGATTGAAATTATAAATTTTTTAATTTATTTAAATTGCTAATTTTCAAACTTCAATTATAAATTAGGGTAAAGAGCCAAAAAATCATTATAATTTATGTTCAAATTTGCAATTAACATCACTGAATTATAACTTATGCAATAAAATTCCTAAACTATTACATCTTGTTTCAAATTGCCCCATTATCTTGAGATGTTTTCATACATATCCAAATTACCTTTCAATAAGTATTAAAGAGTTCAACATGACAGAGCTAGAGAAGATAAAGGTTATCAACCTACTACCGGAGTGGACTTTTATCAGGACAGTTACAATTCTAATGAAGATAACTACTAAGGCCCTGTTTGGAAATTGGTGTTTTTGTTTTCGTTCTTATTTTTTGGCACTGTTCATGATAACAGAACATGTTTGGGAAGCCTATTTACTGTTCATCTTGTTCTCAGTTTGGAAATTTTTTGGATGAACAGTACCAAAAACATGAGAACACCAAATTGGTATTTTCTTATTCTCAGTTTGGGATTTTAAAAAAATAAAATTGCAAAAAATCCAAATCTACAGAGAACCCCACCACCGATCCACCTTCTCCGCCACTACCTCCACCACCACCAACACCACAAATTACTGCAGACAGACACATACACACACATATATATACTAGCATAGAGCACGTGCGATGCACGAAATTAAGAAACTTTGAACTAATTACATAATTTTGTAATATAGATTATATAGAAATGTATAAACGATTGTCAAGTTTAACAAAAAGATAGCATTGAACGAAAAAAGTCTAACATATATTTAGTACTTTAAAAAGTGTGATGTGTAATTGATCAAATTTCAATGTACATAGATAAAGTATATAAATTTTAAAGCCAACTTTTCTCTCTCTATATATATATATACATATTTACATGTATATATATATTATACTTGTTTTTAAAGTGTGATTATGTGTTTTATTATAATTTAGCAAAATAATTTATAAATAAGTGATTGTCTTCCATTTACTTAGGACAATTGTGAAGGTATTACTAACTTTCAAATTGTTCAATTTTTTTATTTTTTATATAAATAGATAAAAACAAAAAAAAAACTATTAAAATAGCAATATCGATAAATAAAAAAACACTTAGAATGCAAATAACTTTTCAAAACATAATAAAGTGTCTTTTGAAGGATTGGGTTATGCATGGTTGAACTCCAGTGTAGAACAAACCACACCGCAGTTATCAAAATAATAATAAGCATTAAGAATTTGCAGCAACAAAGAAATTCTAGAGCAAGTGTTTCTTAATACCCTTACCGCACTCAATTTTTTCATCATTGTTCACCAAATAATTAAAATTAGATATCAAAAAGTATGCTCATATCAATCTAGTATGCAGACTTGAATGTGTCGTTAAACCAAATTCCTTTTTTGAATCAATTAACTAAACAAAGCCACCAAATTAAACATAAATTAAACTATTTTTGCTCCAAAGATAAAATTGACTAAAACAAATGAAAAAATAAATTTTGACTTCAAAAAAAGTTTTGAATCTTCTTACATACCTCTAACAAGATATTTTGATTTTGGGTTCTTCAGAGATCTAACTAATAAGTTTGGAAGAGGTCCTATTCCAAAATATCAATCTTCTTCCTTTGATTACTTCATTTCTCTATTATGTTCACAATAATTTATAAACCTATTTAAGAACTATGACTAACGTTTAACATATCATATTTATTTAGTAGTTGTAACTTACTATTTTTTATTTCCAAACATTATGCATGTCTCTTTCTATTACAACTTCTTATTAATAGCTCATTTAAAGTTCAAATTCCATTGTCTCCTTTACTATAACATATAACTATCATATTATCATATTTATTTAGGCCCCGTTTGGATACAGAAAAACAGTTTTTGTTTTTTTACTATTCACCAAGTTCAAAAAAAAAAACACGTTTGGCAAACGCATTTACTGTTCACTTTTTTTTTCCCAAGAAAACTGTTTTCTGTGAATAGTGTGTAAAAGTGGTAAAAACACCAAATACAACTTTTAATTGTTTTTTGAGTTTTTCACTGTTTAGGTGGTAAAAACAGTGAAAACACCAAATTCATAAAATACAACTTTCACCAAATAAAAGTGGTGAAAACGCCTTCATCCAAACGCTTTTTTGTTTTTAGTTTTTCGCTGAAAAAAACAAAGACAAATACAAAAACAGTTTTTATATTTGAAGACAGAAAACAAATACAAAAAACAAGCTTTCCAAACGCACCATTAGGAATTGCAACTTACTATCTTTTATTTCCAACCGTTATGCATGTCTCTTTTTATTACAAGTTCTTATTAATAACTCAATAAAGTTCAAATTCCATTGCCTCCTTTTGATTATTTCATCAGTTTTCTCATAATTGGTGGGCGGGTGTGTACAAAATATGTAGTTAAAAACGACACATTAATAACACTTTGGGTCCGTTTGGATACCCTGTTTTCTGTTTTTGTTTTTTTACTGTTCATCAGATCAAAAAAAAAACACGTTTGGCAAACGCGTTTACTGTTCACTTTTTTTTTCCCAAGAAAACTATTTTCTGTGAATAGTGTGTAAAAGTGGTAAAAACACCAAATACAACTTTTAGTTATTTTTTGAGTTTTTTCTCTGTTTAGGTGGTAAAAATAGTGAAAACACCAAATCCATAAAATACAACTTTCACCAAATAAAAGTGGTGAAAACACCTTCATTCAAACGCTTTTTTGTTTTTAGTTTTTTGCTGAAAAAAATAAAGACAAATACAAAAACAGTTTTTATATTTGAAGATATAAAACAAATACAAAAAACAGGCTTTCCAAACGCACCCTTTAGGTTTTACCCTTCTGCAAGCGCACAGATCAATTTTATATAGTTTTGCTTGAGTAGGGGAATATTGAACTCATAGAGACGAGGATTGTCCACTTCAATAGTTTAAAAACACTTAATTATATTTTTCCGAAAAGAGTTTGATTTTGTGAATTATCTAATACTAATAAAAATAAAACAAAAGGCAATAATAAATAATGGTTGTGATTTAGAGAGAAAGAAAACTAGGGTTTCCTCACTCCATCACTAATCGCATAATATAGTTCAAATTCTATTTCAATTGTATGAGGGCGATCCATTGACTGTGAATCAGGTCGCACCACGCCAGCAGTTTGACCCCAAAAAGGATTACTCTCAACCGAATCGCGACAACCCATCTCAAGACTAAACTCATTAGTGCATGCCAACTACTAACAAAAAAGTAAATTAAAGCATAAAAATAAACTAAAGCATGTCCATATCAGTTTGTCAGAGCATGACCTGTGTCAACCTAGGGTTTTGAGTTTTATGACCACTATTATATAGAAAATCACAGATTAAGCATTCGAGTTCCAGCCCATAGTGAATAATTGTGATTGTATAAGATAAATATATTCGAAAAGTCAAAGACAAGAATCAATTCAAATATATAAACTTGTATCACGAATAAAAATGGTCTCTCATCTAACACAATCATTACAGTATAGTCACAGTTTCTCCTCTCTACAATTGAATATAAAATGAGAACTACATTACTTGGCTAGGGTTTTGTGAGAAAATCCTAGATACCGAATTAGTTGATCATGGCTGAGAGAATCTGCATTGTCGGTGTAGAAATGTTCTCCATGAACTTCTTCTCCAGATCTTTAGGTATTTAATAGTGGTTCTCTTCAATGGAAGAACTCTATGAATGAACGTGCGTGAACCAGCTTCCAAAATCCAACTCCAAAAACAAAACAAAAACTAGAACTAAAACTAAACTAAACCTTAAACCTAACCTTCTCATATTTATAGACAAATGAGGGAAACCCTAATGGTTGCCATTTTCTGTAATTTCATAATACATCAATAATATCTCTAAAATCATATGTAAATATGTGTGCCTGTATGTAGAGGTTTGGAATCACCGATCACTTAAAATATCGAAGTAGGGACAAAACTGAAAAATTCTAAAACAACTCCGAAACAACTTCAGCACATAAAGGGATCATGTGACCACAAGGTGGAATCTACGCTCCTGACTTACGCTTGGGTGTAGGTATAAGGTGTAGGGTACAAACAATAGCGTAGCTTAGGTCCAATCTGCCCCTTTTTCTCTCTAACGACATAGGGTATTGTGCATCTTTTGTGTAAAAACTCGTCTTTTCATATTTGAGCTAGACTGGTCGCCTTTGACTCCCAATGCTTTTGAGTGAAGTAATAATGTATGAAAATGACATTTTTGCCCCTCTGTGAGATAATGATGTTGGAAAATGACCATTTTGCCCTTCGGTAGCTCTTCTTCGCTTTAGCACACCTCTTAATTCCTTTCTCGAGATAGAAATGAATACGAACTCAGTTAATTCTTCGAGATTAGCTATGTTTCTTTATTAAGCTCCTGAAACATGCTTACACACATAAACATGATAAGAATATCAAGTAACGAAATGTAAAGACATAACAAACGCAAGATAGAGGCGAAAAATGACCAATATTGAGCATTTATCAATAATAATATATTAAATTTATACTAATTAGTTTTCAATAATAATTTTCATGTTTTAAATATAGTACAATAAAATTTGAATTAAGTGTATTATATATACACACAACTATACATAATATTTTAAACTTAAAACTCTTTAGATTCCCAAGACTATAATTATATTTATTATATAAAAAATATGCATATTACTAATTATGTAAGTGTTATGATGATTATATTTCAATGCATGATGGTTCATAAATAAATCTATGTATTTAATATAAAAATCAAGATAATGTATAAAAAAAATCCAAAAATGGTATAGAAATATTCGATTTTTTATTTCACATGTTTTTAAAATGTATACAAATATTATAAGTCTATGTACATTTATAACAATAATAATTATGGTAATAATATTATAATGCACATTAAACAAAATCATGAATTGAATACTCAAAATAATATTATTTTTATTTAAAAAGATCAAAAAATTATTTGGAAATATTCCAAAGCCCTCACACTTTTAGAATACTATATATATATATAGATAGATAGATAGATATAAATATATATATAGATAGATACATGTCTTTTGAAATATCCATTACATTTACACTTCAATTGATACATATTAATTAATTAATTAATTAATTAATAACATATATATATATATATATAATCCAAAAATGGTATAGAAATATTCGATTTTTTATTTCACATGTTTTTAAAATGTATACAAATATTACAAGTCTATGTACATTTATAACAATAATAATTATACTAATAATATTATAATGGAAGCTAAAAGGCATTACACATTAAAAAAAAATCATGCATTTAATATTCAAAATAATATTATTTAAAAAATCAAAAAATTATTTGGAAATATTCCAAAGCCCTCACATTTTAGAATAGTATATAAAACAAATAATAAATAATAAAACAATGTTTTTTATTTAAAATATTATATTAAAGTGGGCCCAGAATCAATGGTGAGCACAAACAGCCCAGTAGAGAAAAATCATGAAGCGTAAGATTCCGCAAGTATGTAAATTAATGAATACGTATAGGGTCAAGTCTTTACTCTAGTCCAATGTCATGATATAAATGCATAAGGAATCACAATATAAACTCATGTAGAATAATTTAAATAATACCATCAAGATAATTTAAAAGTTCTATAATCACGAAATTAAAACCAATACTCTCAATACGAACTCAAATCCAACTATCACAACAGAGATAACATCAAATTCAAAATCATCAAATGGGAAAATTATGTCGTGAAACAAACCATAGGACATGAACTACCTGTTCATCCGCCTAGCCGTCTTGGGGCTACTAACCCTACAGTGACGTCAACCAATCGCGCGATAATTCGAGGACTTGCCCCCCGGGAGCTCCTTCGTCCCCCCATTGCTCATACCACACGACCATTTCCCAAAATCAACAACCAATCCACCATTCACAATTCACAATTCATAAAATGTTATTCACATGTGTACATAAGTAATAAATACATCCGCACTCCATGATCCACCTAATAAAAATTCTATCGTGGCATGAATCAATGCATTTAAATACATTAATGCAATTTCACAACTCATGTCAAAAATAGCACAATATGATGATGAATCTATATATAAACATTAAAATGCATATATGAAGATTCTTAAACTCACACGATACCCCAATAAATCCCTACCTCAAACTTGATAAAATATCCAGTAAAATACCAACAATAAAAACAATATGGTTGTGTAGAGAATGAATAAACGAACGGTTCTCCCTTCACGCCTTCATTTGTACCATGTTATGCCCGAAACCAATTAACACATATTGAATAATTTTTATATACATAACCATATTTATTTTTATAATAATATTTGCCAATAAACATTCTGATATATATAAATATCTACTCAAAAATATTCGGGATTAATAGACAAAATTTAGCTACTTAATTAAGAATCGAAAAGTTCGGTTTCGAATACTACCGTAAAATGGACAACAAGTAATCTATGATTTTTAGAAACATCTACATGTTTGATAAAAAATACTAAATTTACAGGATACACTCCAAACCTCTACGTAGGTCTACTGTAAAATTTTCATAAGCTTTAATCAAAGGACAGTGGTCCAAAATAATTATAAAAGACAGTTTTCCTAACAGTTCCGAAAACTGTACACCCTTTACTCCAAGATTTTTACAAAACTATCCATGAATTATATGACTACCAAAATCTCAAAATTTACATATTATATACCCAATATTAGGTGATAAAATTATAAGTACAAAATTAGAATTATAGATATTTCAAATCGGTAACACAAGTTCCGGTTTTGAAATACGATTGAAACTGAATAGTTACTACTCAACAATTATTTTTACCAGTATAAATTAACTTACAATTCTTGATCTTTAGTACATATGTCCTAGACATATACAAAATGTTATAATAAAAGTTTCAATATTTATAAGGATACTAAACCATATGAAACAATTGGCTAAACCGAAACCGAAATCGGATCAGCAAGCAGTAAAATATCACTGGACAGCCTAATTCCGTGATTTTTAGAAAATTAAATATTTATCTAAATGATCTGAATTTTTGATAGATGATAATAGACATATACAAAAGCATACTGTAAAAGTTTAGGAAATTTATAAATAATTTAACATGGTCTATGAATTGCTCAAACTAAGGCAAGAAAACAATTCTGCAACAGGAACTATATCCAAAAATCATGAAATTCCGGATTTTTAATTAAATCTACATTGATCTATAATTTCTGAAATTTTCAGGAACATATAATCTCATACATATACATATGCTTTTAAATTGTCAGAAAATAAAACGAATCCTTACATATTTTAAAAAATCATAGATCAAAGGCTTTGATTTGCTAGAACAATGAGAACAACAATCTGAAATTTTTGAAAAATCAATTCAAATTAAATAATATAGATCACATACCATAATTGCTATTAAACCGAAGATCGGAACACGTAGAACAACTTCCTAGTTGAGCACAAAATTGAATCCCCACTCTAAGATGCCCAAAATGTAGAGAGAAGAAGATAGGAGAAAAATAGAGAATGATGGAAAAATGGTTTTGTTTGATTGTTGAAAATATGCAAAAGCCAACCTCAACACTTCAATATAATGGTTGAAAACTTTCATCAATAATGTCACAAAGTGGTGTCAATATAATAGATGTATGATTGCACCTTTAAATGTTGGAGGAATATGCTTTTGGAAAGTTGAAGATAAAAATAAAAATAAAATTGTGGAATTCGGTCACACATTAACACATAATGAATACATTGCAAAAGTTACCCTCATATTTATCAAACTCAAAAGTAACCCCCACATTTAATTAAAATATCGAAACTACCCGGTCAACGACAAAAATGAAAATTTTACAAAACATAGAAATGAACCCAAAAATTCAAATCATGCAATCCTTAATGCACTAAAACACATGCAATGCCACGTAACGCACAAGAAAAAGTATATTGTAACCGAAGAAAAAGAAATTATTTAAATAAACCCGGTCATTACAAATGGGATGTGAAAAACTTTTGGCCTTTCTATATATGCATGGAAATTTTTATAAAAAAATGTTTTTTTTATTTAAAATATTATATTAAAGTGGGAAGAAATAATCCAAGGGTGGGAAGAAATAATCCAAGGGTCACACTTCTTTAATGAAACAGATTTAATACACTTCTTTAATAAAATAGATTTAATAAATAATAAAACAAATATTTTTTAATTTAAAATATTATATTAAAGTGGGAAGAAATAATCCAAAGGGCTACACTTTTAGAATATTATAGATATATACACACATATACACCACCCGCCACTACCTGTAACGTCTAACACCACAATCTCAATCGGAAAACAAACACCACATCTATTTTTAATCTCAAAGTTTTTTTTAAAAAAAATCACCACCCACAAACCATCAATCGACCACCGCCGCTATCAAACCTTCGACCACCACCCTTCGACACCACAAACCCCAATCGAACACCCTTCGATCACGCCTAAACCACCAATCAAAACCCTAACCACCACCCACCACTGCAACACCCCCACCACCACACCCTTCAAAACCACCACCACCAACCTAATCGCCACCACCACCACCAATTAAAACCTCCAATTTACTGAGAGAGAGAGACGTCTGTGTGATGTGTTTGTGTGTGTGTGTTTGTGTGTGAGAACTAAAAAATTATATGTTGGTCCCAAACACAACTTTGTATTTTTGTTTTTAGGGTGAGAAAATAAAGACAAGAATAAGAATTGGTTCTTGTTTTTTTGTTCCCAAAATAAAAACAAAAACAAGGGTTCTCAAACGGGCCCTAAGTGCATGTTTGGCAACTGGTTTGGTTTGGTTTTATTCTAAATTGAAACCATATTTGGTGTTGATGGTTTTGGTGTGAGAAAAAGTAAAGCTAAAAAATCAAACCATGTTTGGTAGAGTTGATATGGTCTAAAATTCTGAAATCAAACCATGTTTGGTAACTTGAAAGGGTTTGACATTTTATTTATTTATAATAACATTTTGTAAATATATATATTTTTTAAAATGAAATATATAAATAAAAATAAATTTAATGATGAATTTTTTTAACAAAAAATATTAATATTGGATAATAATATTTCACATATAAATTATTTTATATTGACTATTATTCATTTAATATATCAATCATTTCATTCCTTAATTCCAACCAAAATTTTTAAATGATATATTATTAATTTTCAATTCATATTTAAAAACTCACACACTTCCTATTTTATTGAACAACAATTGTTAACACTTTTTTTTATTCTTTCCTATATATATATATATATATATATACATATACATATTGTACTAATTGTTAATTAGGTAAGTGGTAATTAGGGGTGCATATAGTTTGGTTTGGTTCGGTTTCGACCGAAATCGAAAGCTAACCGTTATTTTCGGTTTCTTAAAAATAAAAACCGTAACCAAACCATTAGTAAAAGAAACCAAACCAAACCAAACCAAACCATTTTTTTCAGTTCAGTTTCAGTTTTTAACTTTTTCTGAATATTTTAAAATTTATAAATGAAAATTTCATTACTGTTATTATCTTTTTATAAAACAAAGAGTTTTGACAAGAATAGACTAACAATTTTATTTTCATCTCTATTTATTCATCTATCTATAATCATTATTCTTGCAGTTGTATCTGTCTAATGAAAATCAAAGTTGTCCATATGAAACCAAACACATAGAGAAATCTAGTAAAGTTCAAAACCAAAACAAGAAACACATATACCATAAACAGATCAACATAAACATAGGAAATAGTCTACAAATTCACAAATCCGCTCAAAAAATTGAGCTTTGTCTGTATGGATCCAACAATACCAAATCTACACATAGTCTTACATACTACACATATACATATATGTTTACATAAGCATAGATAATACAATACCTTATATTTTCAAAAAATATATATATAATATAATACCCTCTCAAAGTCTAACAATATAGTCTTAAACTCTTAGTACTTAGTAGTCTGATATAAGCATATAGATAATACATATATAATATATTATAAAACCGGTTTGGTTCGGTTTTTGGAAGGTAAAAACCGAAACCGAACCAAAAAAATTAGTTTTTGAATTTTGAAAACCGTAATTGTATGTGCAGGATTTGTCAGGCCCATCAAGTCCCCACTCCACTGACCTTGGCCCAACATGAATCCCCAGAGCCTAAATGAAAAGCCCACTATGAGGCCCATCAACCGAAATATTTTAGGATAGATTTGAAGAGCAAGCTAGTGATGTGACAAAAACACAAAAATATTGATGTATAAGAGAATGTTGTCATAATGGGCTCAAGGCCCAAAAAAGGGAATGCATATAAAGAAAGAAAAATCTGAATAAAGTATTATATTCTTGTGTTGTGCATTTTTTAGCATCTACACATTGGTGCCGTCTGTGGGAAACTCTCTTGATTCTAGATATGTGATTTATCTTTACCTTCTAGATCTATGATCATCTTCCCATCTCTATAGTTGAGCTTGTTTCTATTCATCTAGACCTTCTAGATATGTGATTATCTTATTCTTTTGCCCTCTGAGCAATCATACCGGTGACCCGTTCCCAAGCGGATGCTCTGACCACCGGAGATAGCCAGGCAGGTGGTTCAGACCATTGAACATATCCCGCAACGCCTGTTAGCCACCGAGGAACAGAGCCAAGCTCTTAAGAAGCAGAACGCAGAGCTTATGGCGAGGATGTCTTTTCTACCCGCTCCTCCAACAGCACCCATCCATTCTTAGGACAGGGAGGATAGTGTTGAGGTAGAGGAGCATATTGTAGCCCCTCATCACTTAGGCAAGGCCCCCATCATCGATGAGGCCTTGACCCCACAAAAGCTCTAGTAGATGATGGCCGAGTTCTCGAGAAAGGTCCACAGAGATCCGAGGACTCAGTCTATTGACAATCTGGCCGTTTAGGCCTCCACTGAGTTGATCCAATCACCATTCACTCATGGAATAACCCGAGAGCCCTTCCCAAAGAAGTTTTTTCATGCCCCGGTTTACCCCTTATGATGGCACTAAGGATCCCGAAAAACACGTTTATCAGATTTATCAGAAAATGACCATCTATGCCGAGAATGAGGCCTTGCTTTATAAGGTAATTTCCACAAGTCTTGCCGATTCAGCTTTATTGTGGTTCAGAAAGTAACCACCTGGATCAATCGATAGGTGGCAACAACTTACAAAGCTCTTTGTCGCCCAGTATTATGGGAACAAGAGACAGAAGAAAATTATATCATGCCTCTTCACGATGATCCAAGAGAAAGGAGAATTCCTGAAGAGCTTCCTATCCTGATTCAACGTTGAGTCTTCTTTCATCGACAATTGTGACCAGCACTATGTCATCGAAGCCTTCCGAATGACCTTGATTACTAAGTTCCATCAATCTCTGGTAAAACACCCACCATCAGGTATCGGGGAGCTAAATTCAAGGGCCCAAGTGTATTTGAGGATAGAAGAGGAAGAGGTTATCAGACTGAAGATGGCAGCCTTGGTCAGTGTTGAAGCTCGATCAAAAGAACCAGCGATCGACAGAAAGTGCCCAAGTATCTCGGGTCCTTCGGCCCTGAACCCAGTGAAGCGTCCTAAGTTTGAAGATAAAGTGACTCCCTAAGGGTTACCCTTGGAAAACTTTACCAAGAGACCAAAGCCAGAGGAATCTTCTAACCACCACTATCGATTACGCAACCTTTGGATCAAAGGGATAAGTCAAAGCACTGTGCCTTCCACAGTGATTTTGGGCACCTTACCAATGAGTGCCAAAATCTCAGGTGCCAAGTGGATGTAATGATACTTCGAGGTGAGCTCCGGGATTACGTTTAGAGGGACATATCGAGGACCGATCAACAAACACCGAATACCCCCCCGAAATCCCGCAGCTGCACAGCCATTCAGAATCATCAATATGATTCTCAGGGGCCCAACCTCTAAGGAAACAGAAGAAGCCAGCCAGAGCCAGCAGCGTCGAGCGCCAAAGATGAGGAAAATTAACGAAGTGAGTGAAGTCCACCACAAGATAGGTGAAACGCAAATTATTTTTTCTATGATAAACCTTCAAAACATCCAGACCCCTCATGATGACCCACTAGTTGTTACATTGATGGTAGCCAACTGCCTCGTTAAGCAAGTCATGATTGATCCAGGGAGCAATGCAAACATTATCACCAAATGGGCTTTCGAGAATCTTGAAATCAATCCAAGCGAAGTTGTGACCTCCCGAAGTCCTATTGCAGGATTCGATAGGAAACAGGTTAAACCCATCGGGGAAGTCCAACTACCAGTATCCGCTGCTCAAAGGAGCCTGCTGGAAACTTTTGTGATAGTGGATGTGAAGCCATCCTACAATTTGCTCATGGGGAGGGGATGGATCCACAGGATACAGAGGGTACCTTTAACCCTACATCAGATGATGATGTGCATAGGCCCGAACGGGTTTGACGTCATCGACATCAAAGGAGATCAGGTGGCTGCAAAGGAATGTTATACCATTACCTTAAAAGAAATCAGGAAAGAGAAAATCCCGAAGGAGATCCTCACCGAAGATTGGGGTCCAGATCCTGAATAACAATTAAAGGACGGGGATTTGGGTATCCCGATCATGGTCGAGCCTTTATAGCCTGTATCCATAATACCCGATAAGCCCGAAAGAGTCACCTATGCAGGTACAAACCTTACTGATTATGAATTAAAAGAATTGACCCAATTTTTGTAGAACTCCGATGTCTTCGCTTGGGGACACACAGATATGCTCAGTATTGATCCCGTTGTCTTCCAGCACTCCCTACATATTGACCCTAATGTAAGGCCAATCAGGCATAAACAGAGGCGCATGGGAGCCTACAGGAACCAAATCATACAGAAGAGGTATCCCGATTGCTCCAGGTCGGGTTCATCAGGGAAGTGAAGTACCCCGATTGGCTTGCCAACGTCATAGTTGTCCAAACGAAGAATGGTAAGTGGAAAGTTTGTGCTGATTTTACTAACTTGAACAGGGCATGCCCGAATGATAGTTTTCCCTTGCCAAAAATTGATCAGATGGTGGATGCTACCACTGGCTATGAGCGATTGACTTTCCTGGATGCATACTCAAGGTACAATCAAATAAAAATAAATTTGGCTGATGAAGAAAAGACATCCTTCATCGCCGAAATAGGTACTTATTGTTTTAGAGTTATGCCTTTCGGATTGAAAAATGCAAGTGCTACTTTCCAGAGATTGGTAAACAAGATCTTTAAAGGGATGATGGGCACTCTGATAGAAGCTTATATCGACAACACTATAGTCAAAAGCAGAGCAAAAGGGGACCATTTGGGACATCTGTAACAAGTGTTTGATACCCTCAGGAGACATGGAATGAAACTCAACCTAGAGAAATGTTTCTTTGGCGTGTCATCTAGACAGTTCCTGGGACACATTGTGGACCAAAACTGAATACAGGTTAGCCTGACACAAGTCAAATCCCTAATGGAAATGAAGGAACCCCAGACTTATAAGGATGTTCAAGTTTTGTCCAGGAAGAATGATTGCCCTTAGAAGATTCATCTCAAGACTTACCGATTGATGTAGACCATTCTTTCAGGCAATCAAGGCAAGGAAATGTGACGTCTAGGGTTCAGAGTACTCCATGCCCCCCACAAGATTGAAGGAGTACATGGCCAAGCCCCCAATCCTTACCACACTGAAACCCGATGATGTATTATATCTCTATCTGACAACATCCTCCGTTTCAACTAGTGCATCCCTCATAAGCGAGGATGGGAGCTTGTAGATGCCTATTTTCTACACAAGCAAATTCTTGGAAGATGCTGAAACTCAATACAGTAGGTAAGAGAAACTGGTGTTGTCACTCATAAATACAAAACGAAAACTCAGGCATTACTTTGAGGTGCATCCAATCATTTTCCCGACCTCTACTCCTATCCAGATCATTATGTCTAAACCTAACTTTTTCTGGAAAATTTTTAAAGTGGGCCATTGAATTAGGCATTTATGATATAACTTACGTACCCCGGGTCTCCATCAAGGGTCAAGCAGTAGCAGACTTCTTACTCGAGGAGGAAATTGAGGAGACCAATCAGCAACACGAGCAAGATACTTGGAAGTTGTTTATGGAAAGGTCAACCAGTTCAAGCAGGTTAGGGGTTGACCTGGAAATCCAGACGCCCAATGGTACCCATCTCCATATGTCACTGCGATTGCAGTTCCCATCAACTAATAACGAGGCTGAGTATGAAACAATCATATCTGGTTTAAGGTTAGCCAAAAGCCTTCAGATCCATATCTTAGCAGTACACAGTGACTCCTAATTAGTCATCCAGCAAATCAAAGGAGAATACGAGACAAAGGATGCAAAAATGAAGTCTTATCGGGCACTCGTGTTAAAAGAAATAGAGCATTTTCAAAGAATAACTTTCACTCAGATCCTGAGAAATGAAAACACTGTGGTTGACCACCTAGCCGGGAGGGCATCCTCGGCTGATGAGGACCTGACCCGGGTCATGTTGGTAGATTTCCTAGCCAAACCAAGCATCCAAGAGCCCTAGAATGTAATGCTTATCCCTTGGGAACCCAGCTGGGTGGATCCCATGACAGATTACCTTAGGCACAGGGCTCTCTCGGAGAATAAAGCAGAAGCTCTAAAGATCCAGATGAATTCAGCCCGATACTCAATCATAAGAGGGCATCTCTATTAGAAATTGTTCTCAGACCCGTATTTAAAATGCGTAACCCCCTCTAAAGAAAAGACAGTTATGGAGGAGATCCACAATGGGTCATGCGAGAACCACTATCCCAAGGATACTTCTGGCCTTATATGTCACGGGATGCCGAGGATTATGTCCGAAGGTGAAAGGCGTGTCAAATGCATGGAGATGCTATCTCTTAGCCACTAGAGTTCCTACACCCTACCGTGGTCCCTCACCCCTTCACCCGATGGGGGATGGATATTGTGGGTCCACTCCCGAAGGCAATATGATCAACATTTTATATCCTTCTGGCCACCGACTACTTTATAAAATGGGTAGAAAGCAAAGCTTATCCAACAATTAAAGCAGACATGTCATCAAATTCATCTGGAGCCACATAATATGCAGGTTCGGGCTACCGAGAACAATTATGATGGACAATGGAACAAACTTGGACAACTATAAGGTAAGGGCATTCTTCGCCGAGAATGGCATCAATCAGAATACATCTTTGGTTGGGTACCCCCAAGAGAATGGATAAGCCGAAAAGATAAATCGAACCATATTTGACACTCTTGCGAAAAAGCTTGAAGAAGCCAAATGAGCATGGCTAGAAAAACTTCCTGAAGTGCTCTGGTCGTACAGAATGACACCCAGGCAACCCACTGGGGAAACACCCTTCGCCATGACATATGGCGCTGAGGCTGTAATCCCCACATAAATCAAAGTTCCAACCCTCAGGAGCCAAGCTTAAGAGGATGACCCTAATAATCAGCATCTGGCTCATGACCTTGATCTGCTGGATGAAAGAAGAAACATAGTAGGAATCAGGTTGGCATCCTACCAACAGCGTGTCCAAAACCATTTCAATCAAAAAGTCAAAAGAAAGAACTTCCAGCTTCGGGACATGGTCCTTAGGTGAAAAATTGGATTCATAGGCAAGCTCAAAGAGCCTTGGGGAGGCCCGTACATAGTCACCGAAGTTATCGGGTGTGGTGCGTATCATGTCCGTATATACAAATGTGGTAGAATGGAGCCGAACTCCCAGAATGCCTCTCATTTGAAGAGGTACTACCAGTAACGGGCCAATTCAATTTTTTCCTACCTTGTCCACTTCTGTAAAAGGCTTCAATGCCAGAGCATTTGAGTTAACATTAATAAATTTATATTTTCTTAGCAAAAATAGCTTACAGATGATTACTGGTGCCAAAATAAACTAAGTGTTGTTATGTCTCTTGCATGGCCTCAAGAGTCCGAAGACACAACACCAATCCATAAGTGATCAAAGTTTTACAAAAAATTATTATCTTAGTGTTATGTCTCTCGCACGGACTAAAGAGCCCAAAGACATAACACTAATCCACAAGTGATCAAAATTCTGAAGAAAAAATAAATTAAGTGTTGTCATGTCTCTCGCATGGCCTTAAGAGCCCGAAAGACACAACACCGATCCATAAGTGATCATCTTTCGCATGGTCTGAAGAGTCCGAAAGACACAACACCGATCCATAAGTGATCATCTTTCGCATGGTCTGAAGAGCCCGAAAGACACAACACTGATCCATAAATGATCCAAGTTTTACCAAGATTACCCAAGTGTTGTTATGTCTCTCGCACGACTCAAGAGCTCGAAGACACAACACTGACCACAATTGGTCAAAGTGTTAAAGAAAAAATAAACTAAGTGTTGTCATGTCTCTCGCACGGCCTTAAGAGCCCGAAAGACACAACACTGATCCACAAGTGGTCAAAAAGCTACAAAAAAAAATTATCTAAGTATTGTGACATCTTTCGCATGACCTAAAGTGTCAGAAGCTAAATCAGACTCGGGAAAAGGATTAGTGAAAAACTCACAATGCCAAAAGACTCATCCAATTCCTCCACTATGATAAAGTCCATATCCTCAGTGGTTTTTTGAAAATCCTGAAATCAGGACCTCCAGCCAAACCCAACCCGGTAATTATAAGTATCTTTGAAGCGATTGTACATCTGGTTACCACCCAATGACCCATCTTTACTACCAGAAGGTTCTCAATTTCAACTTCCTCCTCAATAATCTTGAGGTGAGAAACCTCCAAAGATTCAAACTTGGCCACCAGCTCCTGATACTTATCTGACAAAGCTTGATGCGCCTCCTCTCCCTCTCTGATTTTCTGTTCAACCTCCTAGAGTTGATGCTCTGCTTTTATGGCCCGAATGGTCTGAGCCTCCAATTTTTCATTGACAATCGCCAGTAGGGCAGTCATCTACATCCTAGCCTTTTCCTTCAGCCTTAGGCACTCTGCCAATTTCTTGAGGGCCATGTTGTCTTCCTCAAGCTTCGAGTTGTAAGTTTGGGTCAGATAGAGCATCTGTCATAAAAATCACCAGTGTTACTCAATCAGTAAACATACCAAAGGAAACAATAAAAATCATATGGGAAATAAGTTCAAGTTGCACATAAATCACCTTCATTGCTATTTCAGGACATATCAGATCCAGCTCTCCCCTATCCACCTTCTTGATCTTATTCTGATCGGCCGGGGTCCAAATCTGAAGACCCATCTCCCGAAGGGCAATATCATCATTAATGGTCTCGCTCCCTGAGACCAAGAATCCGCCACCCAGGAACCTTATTCTTGGATTCCAAGGAATAGGTTTCTCGGTTGTAGCTTCGGCTTTCGTTTGTACACTAGAAGAGATTGTTGTTATCTATCGGGGTTGAACCAAACATCCAGAGGAATCATTCTCCAATCGGGATGGCAATACAACCTCATTTCCAGCTGGTTCGGAAGCACCATAACCAGCAGATCGGGATGAGTCAGCGAGATTCTCCCCTGAGGAAGGGAGAATAAGAGGAGTGGGGGTAGAGACACTTTCCTCCCTAAAATAAAGAGGAAGAGGAGTGAGTGGAACATCACTTGGAGGGGGCGGTGGCGGAATCTCACTAACAGAAGGGGATGTAGTTTCCGAAGGGGTAGATGGGTGGCAGGGTTGCCCAATGCCCTCTTTTATTTGTCCTTGAGGCTAGGTTGTGGAATTTCCAGCATGATGTGTACTCATTTAGATAATATTTCCTGCAAAGCATCATCAATTAGGAAGTCAGGACACATCCTTAAAGGTTTACCCCAAACTTTGGACTTTAGGAGGTTAAAACGAGATCTAATATAAGATAGGGGGTTTTGGCTAGCAGGGGCCTTCAAAAAACCTAAAACGTGCATCCCCAACTTGTCATCACACACCTCACAGAAACATACCCCTGAACGATAAGGTTTGAATGAAAGGAGTAGGTGTTGGCTAAAAGTTTTGGGGATCGGGAAGTTTGCCTTGGGATGTCTCTAGTTCCCGCTCACCAAAATCATTTTCTCTTTCCAACCCTTATTAGATTTTACATCTCCATCACATATCTTTCTCCCCTGATATGGGAAAAGATTGAAACGCCCCTTATAGTCATTTTGATCCTGCAGCTTATAA
Organism: Cornus suecica; assembly: GCA_963922005.1. NCBI lineage: Eukaryota > Viridiplantae > Streptophyta > Magnoliopsida > Cornales > Cornaceae > Cornus > Cornus suecica. The sequence goes on along the minus strand of OY998247.1, from coordinate 42,384,222 downwards.
GAAAACAGGACCTCAGCCAGGCCTAAGTCCGACCCAGATCCTGATTAAGCAACAAGATCATGGCCAATATTCTAAAAAAATTTGGCCTAACCTGAAGTGGGGCCAGACCTAAGGTAGACAAGGTGAGTAGGAAGAAATAATGAATTAGAAATCGGAGGATCTGTAGATGATAAGAGTAAAGTAGGATCTGGTCATCCCTGACCCCCTCACTGATCCTAAAGTCCTTATCCCTGGGGTAGTGCCTGATAACTACCCCATCAGGGAGCTCAAGCTTTTTCAGGACTACATCTACCCTTTTCTCAGCTATCAAGGGGTTAGTAGTAATTTGTACTCCAAATCCCCTAATAGCCCGACCCCCAACTGGACCAGTGACAGCGGGAACCCCACCGACTCTAACACACTGGGTGATCTCCGGAGGACTGGATCTAACTATCCTAACCACTTCAATTGATGGGGAATTGAGAAAAGCATCAGGATCAATAGTGGAAGAAACATGATCATTACCCGATCGGGTGTCATCACTGTCAGACATTTTGGTAGAAAGGTAGAAGAGTTAGAAGTAAAACTTACAATGAGGAGGGTTCCGATTAAGAAATATGAGTTTTCCAGCGAGGAGTTGTAGTTTTCGGCGAAAACAAGCGAAAATGATGATTTGCAGGAAAAAGCTTTTACTAAGAAGACAAAAATCACAAAATGAGAAGCTTGCAAAAATATAAGAGAGAGCTATTTATAAGTGATTGAAAGCAAATACCAAAGATCCCTCGCTCAGTTAACGGGGCATTGAGCCGCCCTTTCAGCCACCCGTACAAGAATCTAGGCCACGAGAGCCATGGATCTGGATTCAAATGATGAGGTACAGCGGTCCCCATTTAATGAATTGTCATGTCACTCGACAAGGGGGATGCACGAAGACTCCCACACGTTTCTTCCTGATTATGGACTTTGATAAGGCTCAAACCAGAAAGGGGGCCTGTGTACGTGCGGGATTTGTCAGGCCCATCAGGTCCCCACTCCACTGACCTTGGCCCAACATGAATCCCCAGAGCCCAAATGAAAAGCCCACTATGAGGCCTATCAACCGAAATATTCTAGGATAAACTTGAAGAGCAAGCTAGTGACGTGACAAAAAGACAAAAATACTTATGTATAAGAGAATGTTGCCCTAATGGACTCAAGTCCCAAAAAAGGGAATGTATATAAAGAAAGAAAAATCTGAATAAAGTATTATATTCTTGTGTCATGCATTTTTTAGCATTTACAGTAACCGAACTGAATCATCTAAAAACCGAACCAACTTGCCGGTTCGGTTTTTCAATTTTTTCGGTTTTGTGTGCAGCCCTAGTGGTAGTCCATCAAAATGACACTGTTGACCATCCCATGTGCATCACATGGCTTCCAATTCCAAAAAATATTTGTTCTTCAAAATGGTACACTAAATGGGATTGGTTTAGGGCTTCAAAATGGTACACCAAAATTGTTTCGGTTTTGAGCAACAGTGACCACACCATGGAAAATCATGTTTTCATATGGGTTGGAAAAATGCCCATTTGGTACACCATGGGGCAACACTGTTAGCCCAAAACCAACTCACCCAAACATGGGTTGGGTTATACTTTTCAGCCCAAAACCACTTGTCAAATAGGCACTAAGAGTTACAATCCTACTAGAATTACAATATTAGAGACTCTATAAATAGGATCGGGATCAATAAAAGAGGTTCATAGTACTAACTTGACCGTCGGAGCCTCCATGGTCGGTACCACTCCTAGTTACAGTTTGTTCTTTTTAATACGAACGACGTCGTTTTCAGCCCGACCATTCCAGGCTTCATCATTTTTCTTATTGCATTACCCTCAATGCATTTTACTGATATGATTTACAATATTAAAAATTATGCAATTTTGAATGGATTGATTTGTTGATATATTCTTCATTCAAATTTTAATAAATTTACACAATTATATGATTAATTGAGCAAATAGTGAATTTAAGTGGTATTTATAAAAATTTAAGTAAAATTTTCAAAAGATTTAGGTGATTCCTTAATTATATATATAAGTATATATATATATATACTTATATAACATGAGAAATAAGGTTTTTATTATGTGAAGAATTAGTAAGTTATTCATAAATATATCTTACGAAAAATAAGTTCTTTTTTGGGTAAAAGGAATAAAACTTAGAAAAATAGGTTTTATTATTTAACTAAAAGTTTAATAACAAGTTAATTATATTTAAAAGTAGTCAAAGCTTACAACTATTTTTTTCGTTTGATGATACATTTACAGTAGTAAAAATATATTAAATAGTATAATTAATGTATTAAATTAGAGAAAACATTATTGATATATTTTAAAATAGGATTAAATGCAGAAAACCCCCGTGAACTATGGTCATTGTTCCATTTAACCCCCCCTGAAATATTTTTTATGCAACAAACCTTATAAACTATAACAATTTATTGTAAAATGCCCCATTATCTTGTTTTTTTCCATAAATGACCAAAATACCCTTTTATTAAATTATGGTTAATGCATTTGTTAATTAGTTATTAATAAATATTATAAAATAATTAATATTATTTTAATAGCATATTCACCATTCAAATATTCATAAATAAACACATAATTTTAAATTTTCATTTATTAAATTGTAATTTAAATATAAATTAAATATAAATATTTAAAATGATTAAGTCATGAATTAGGAAACTTTATGCACATAACATTAGAAAAAAGGTATCTATTATTTAGTGCTTTCAAGGTCTTTATAAATATATTTTATGAGAAGAAAATTTTATTTTACGTTAAAAAATTTTAAACTCAAAATAAAATATATAATTATTTAAGTCAAACTAAACTTTAATCGGTTCTGGATTCCATTTTTGATAATATGATTAATCCGGTACTGTTCACATATATTTTTCATTATTTATATTAATAATATATCACATAATATATTATTTTAAACTAAATGATAATATCCTATTTTATACTAAATATTTATCTATTTATATTTATAATATTTTTATTAAAATGTACTATTAACAATGTATTATTTAAGGATCTATATCTTCTTTAACAATGAAATTTACTATTCACTACTTCGAATTGGGATTTATTCAATTGAACTCAATTAAACTACATCGAATTGGAGATTTACTCAATTGAACTTAATTTTACTCAATTTTATTACTTTGAGTTGAGAATTTTATCAATTTCACTCAATTGAATTGGGGCATTTACTGAATTTCACTCAATTAAAGTCAATTTCACTAATTTAGATTGGAGATTTTATCAATTTCACTCAATTGAAGTCAATTTAACTACTTTGAGTTGGGAATTTATTCAATTGAACTTAATTTCACTACTTTGAGTTAGTGATTTTATCAAATTTTCACTCAATTAAACTACTTTGAATTGGGAAATTTACTCAATTTCACTAATTTAAATTTGGATTTTTATCAATTAAACTCAATTAAACTACATTGAATTGGGGGATTTACTCAATTTCGCTCAATTAAAGTCAATTTCACTAATTTAAATTGGGGATTTTATAAAATTTATTCAATTGAAGTCAATTTAACTACTTTGAGTTGGAGATTTACTCAATTGAACTTAATTTCAGTAAATTTCACTATTTTGAGTTGGGAATTTTATCAATTTCACTCAATTAAATTACTTTGAATTAGGGGATTTACTCAATTTCACTCAATTAAAGTCAATTTCACTAATTTAAATTGGGAATTTTATCAACTGAACTCAATTAAACTACATTAAATTGGAGGATTTACTCAATTTTGCTCAATTAAAGTCAATTTCACTAATTTAAATTGGAGATTTTATCAATTTCACTCAATTAAAGTTCGCAATTTGAACTCATTACTTTGAATTAAAGATTTACAACAATTTCTATATATTTTTATATATATTAACTTAATATTACAATTAATGTCACGAGAGTTTCACGTGACTCTAACCTAACTTAATCAATCTGACACTTATTTAAAGAATATGCTCATTTGTTGTTTTCTTATTTTATGATTCTTTATATTTCATTCCGTGAAATCGATTTGAACCAATCCGGTTCACTGCGGTCCGGTTCAGTTCGGATTGGTTTCGTTTGACAAATGGATTGAATTAGTTCCAAAAATTAGAAATTCGGTAGTAATGCATTGGATCCAAAATATCTTCAATCTGGTCCAATCCGATCAGTATCGACCCTTAGGTAGGAGAGTCTTTTAAAAATGATTTATTGTAATTTACAACAAATTAATAGTTCATGAGAATTATTTGTAGTTGGGTGACACATTTCTTGGGAATTTTATTTGAATTTGACAAATTTTGCAAATATGTGTCAAATTATATATATATATTTAATGTAAAGGTTCATTCGGCTGCGTCGTTTTGGGTCTTGGATTTGGGATTTCATTATAATTCCAAAGATTCCATTGTTCGTTTGCTCAAAAATTATATTTAAATTTCACATGAAAAGTTGTGATTTCCAATTCCAAAATTTCTCAAGTCTTCAACCCAATAAATTCTCTCTCTAACAACTAACTTTTCACAAAGACCTATATATATATATATATATATATATATGTCTATATATATATACACTCATGTATATATATATATGTACACATAAATGTATATGTATAAAATTATAAATACACATGCATATACACAAACTCACACATATTAATATACATATATACACTTATATTACATGCACATACATATACATACACATTTACACATGCATATATATATATATATTCATAGTTTCATGCCTATATTTACATATTTAAATCTATCTATATTGTCTAATTTAATTCAAGATTTATGAAATTCACATTCAAATTGGGTTTGAGATTAAAATTCAATTAAATTTGAATTCCAAGACTTATCCAAAAAATATATTTGGAATTATATTGGTGGATTTGCAATTTTTTGAAATTGCAAATCAATGTAATTCCAATACAATTTCAAAACTGCGCAACCGAACATACCCTAAGAGCGAAAGTACTAAATAACTAAATAAGATAAAGCAGAGTAAGATTGAATTACATTCGTTTTAAATGTAAGAGCAAAGACTACGAGACGGACTGGCCCTTTAAATAGCATTTTGACTACCGTCCATGTACCAGAAGAACTTCAAACGCAAATACATGAGAATAATAAGTGAATTGTTATTGTTATTACTTTTTATGTGTAAGTTATAATTTAGTGAATTCTTGGTTTACTCAACTAAATAAAATTAGGCGAAAGTACAAAATACTTTCTGAACTATCTCTCAAGTGAGCAAATTAGTCCCTTAAATTCTTCAAATTAAGTAAGTTGACCCCTGAACCCATTTTTTGAATGTCAAATTACAATTGTACCCATGTATTAACGTTTTGTAAAAACATAAAAATAAATATAATAAGTAAAAATACTAAGATACCCTCATTAGTTATATGTTCACTTGTTACCCAAACACCACATTTTAGGAGTGTATTTTGCAATTTTGTCTATGTGATATTCTATCTTTTGGATTGATTAAGATTTTATAAAAAAAAAATCTATTTTATTCTTGCTAAACATGAATAATTTGTTTTTATTTTTTTTAATTTTTAATTTATCTAGTATTATTTCATACACTTTAAAGAAATCAATTACAAAACAAATTCAAACATGTATCCAAATAGACAATGAGGGATCTAGAAAATTATTTTAGGGTAGCAAAGAGGGAGTTGAGCAAAAATAATAATTCTTTTGAACGATCACAATAAATAAATAAATTCAACGATAATTATTTTTTTCAAAAGATTAAAATAAGTAAAAATATAATTCAAAGATTATAAGAATTAATTTCTAGATTCCTAAAATATAATTCAAAGAGTAAAAATATTTTCGTTGCCACCCTACAAGAATTTTTTAAAAATAAATTATTCATGTTTAGTACGGATAAAATAGAGCTAATTTTTTACTTTTTTTTTTGCAAAACACACCCCTAAAAGTATATTGTTTGGGTAACAAATGAACATAGAACTAATGAAGATATCCTAATCTTTTTATGTATTATATTTATTTTTATTTTTTACAAAAGGTCAATACATAATTGTAATTTCACATTCAAAAAATGGGCCCAAAGCAACTTGCTCAATTTTGAAAACTTGAGGTACTGATTTGTTCAATTTTATTGTGCATGAAATATTTTGCTCAATAGTTCAGGGGTTGCACTTTTGCCATAAAACTATTATTTTCTTCATTAGAGGTCTAATTGAATAAAGTAATCAACCAAAGAACCCTGTTAGTAACCATATATATATATATATATATACATAAGAAATGAAACAATTACTAGAGTCCATAAAAAGAGAAGAATTTTAATATAACATCCAAATAACTGAAATGGGTGTCTAGGCATGAATGGATATTCCTCCTATTCTCCTATAAACAAAAAGACATTTTATATGACAAAATGAAGGATAACAGAACAGTAAGATCTCTTGGACCAATATATGGGTTAACCCAAGGGACAAAGTACATAAAAGAATATTAAGAATTAACCTCAAATGATGCCTATCAACAAGGAATGGTACTGTTTGGTGGTCTATACATTGTGGCCATTGTTGGAGTTGATCAATTTTTCTTCCTCATTCGACATGTCGATCATGGCGAGCTGACCGCTTGATGATTTGGAGTTCATTTTGTTCCACTCCTTCTCGATACGGAAAAAAACCCATTGGAAGCGGCGGAGCATCTCCAATGCAGCTATAGCGAACAAGGTAAGGTAGTTATGGCGTAGATGGGCAGACAGCTTGTATGTCCATGTGCATCGCAGGATCAAGTTGCTTCCTATTACCCAAAAATAAACCTGCAGAAAAATTACGACGACAGAAAATTAACCTTCTCTATCCGTACAATCCTCCAAAGAAACTGAACAAGCCATCGTCAACAAGTGCAACCATGGGTTTTCCGTTCGGGTGTCATTTGCAGCCACCACTTGGATACCTCGGTTTACATGTTGAATGGATAAGTGTGGGTGTCAATCATGGTACAAGCAGAAGGACCTATCCAGGATATGTAGGCTGCTGTGGTATACTGCGAATTACAATAAGTAGATCCTTACCCATTTCCGCCCATATAACATGTGCGAGAGAAGATGAGATTTGCTGGACTTAAAAATCCGAGTGAAGCCGCTGGCAGAACAGAAGAAAATATGGGGGCAAGTTAGAAGAAACGGTTTTCAAGTTTTGTCAAACTTAAACATTAGATGTCATACGCATGTTTGGGACGGATTGCTTACAAGCATAGGTAACTAAGAGTAAAAATTAATAAGAAATGGCCGTACATAATAACCTAGCAACTTTGGAATAACCTCCAAATGCCACCTCAGGAACAAATATGGTTACAAAACTTAAAATGACAATTCTCACGCTATCTATATGATTGCATTTTATAATATATTTGTTTTCAGCGTTTTCCTTCCTACAACATGCATAGGTGATAGGTGGTATATATACAAGGTAATCCCCAATTATCTCACCTTGAATGGTAGACAAAGGGCTTAAAGCTTGAAAGCTGTTACAAAGAATTCATAATTACAACTTATTAATAAGGGTAACTGGGTAAGATGTTTCCACTTGATTATGCTGACTAATTCTTGAGGCACCCCTCTATTTAAACTGATGCACTACTGGTAGAGCTTGCTTTTTCATTTTTTTGCTGGCTTCTGGTATGGAGATATCAATTAAATTCTAAAGCCACATATATGAAACCTTTTAAAATATTTATACAAGAAAACATTCCCACATACCTCAAGTCCCAATCTCGTGTCACATCCCAGTAGAAGGAGTACAAAGAGTTCAAAACACTCGAGAGAAGCCACAACGGCCGATAAATGTTTGTCCAACTATCAGGGATAACATGGTATTTCAGGGCAGAAAGGAAAATCACTGGCACTGCAGTAGAATATTTTAAAGCTGAAACCATGAAAAAGAAAACGTTACTATAATGTGGAGACAATGAAGCAACAAAGAATCTGCATAGTTGCCAAAAGTTGAGAAGTATTTTTCACAAGAATCTCAACAGCTTTTTACTGCCAAGCAGAAATGCTGACACAAGATCCAACAGTAAAAGAAAAAAGAAGATCGTAAATTAACATAATGAGCTTGATGACCTTCAAATTTTACATGGCTAGACGCTACAAAGTTGAAAATTTCACCAGACCAACTTAAGAGCCTATACTGAAGCAAAGATACAGACATTGCACACTAAGTCACCAACAATGACCTTCCGGTGGAGAGCATTAACATATATATGACCATTTGATCACCAACCACTTCCACCCGGTAATATATAAGGAGAAGCACCAAGTCAGAGCAAGTCGTAAAAAATTACATAAAAAAATAATAAGGCCTATATCTTATTGACACAAACAATAACTTGGTGCATAGGCTTCGCATGATGTTTACCAAATTCTTTTCCCTATTGCTCCAGGTCATTTTCGATCAAGCAGATCATTTATGATGAAGAGCACAAGCTTCAAACTCTGATCTTGCAGAGTGGAGCCATGCAGTTCCAGACACAAGGTAAATCTTCCAAAGTACAAGGCCTTTTTCCCATAAGCCAATTTATTTTGGACCCTGCAGATCCATTCTTTTGAATATTCAATAGCCCTTTGTCTGCGATTCCCGAGCGAGAATTATTTCCAAATGGAAGATGTCAAAGGGCCTTCTTAAGCCCAGCAAATTCCTACGATGACATGGAACCAACAGTTCATAATCTAAGCAAGGCTATATCTATTTTACTTGGCGGGGAAAAAAATGCTACATCCATTTTTATTTTTAACTGTTTAGAAGGTCAGACCATATAGAAATATATGTGAAACAATTACTTTTTGTGGCATGTTCATGTTAGAGATTGCATAACCATGTTGAATGCAAAAGACCAGTGATAATATCATCCATCATGACTTCTTTTACATTCCTTTTTAGGGGTAGGGGTGGGGGTGGAGAGGAGGGGAGTCCATGACATGCCAACATGCCAAGGCGTTAATTCTAGAGATCAGCTGACAAGACATATCTTTGATCTTTATTCATTTGTGTAGTTGACTCTTCATCAACCAATCATTATGATTAAGATAAGAAATTATTGGCCTGTTTCTTTCAAATATCTGGAACAGATTTTTTTGTAAACCCCAAAACAGAATTTAGCTTTAAGAAAATATAAGCCTTGTCTTTTTTTTAAAGAAAAACATTCTGTTTTTAAAATAACATTTTTCACAAAGAAATAACAACCAAAGGAATATTCAGACCATTCTCTGTTTTCCTATGTGCTGAAAATATAAAATTCTTATCAGAAAATCAGATCAATCAGGCTTCCATTTTCTGGACTTGGAATATTTTTTCTTCTTTCTCTATTTAGTTTGGGGTTGGGTCTTATGTATTCTAATCAACCTTCAAGCCTATATTTTGAAGAATAAAATAAAATCATCCATAAATGCAAATACATTATAACCACAACCAAAGAACTCTTCTAAAAAAAAATCAAATCAATCAGGCCTCCATTTTCTGGACCTAGAATATTTCTTCTTTATTCTCTATTTAGTTTGGGGTTTGGGTTGGGCCTTATGTATATTCCAATCAACCTTTCAAGCCTATATTTTGACGAATACAAATAAAATCATCGGTAAATCCATATACATTATAACCACAACCAAAGAAAAATAGTTATTCCAATAATATGAGAAGGAAGAACAACAGAGCTCACAATTTCAATACATAAAACAATAAATAAATAAAACTAGCTTAAATGAATTTTTAAATGTCTACAATATGAAGTGGCAAGCAAGGCAAGAATATTAGTACACTCAAATTGCTTACATTAACGTTTCAACATAAAATGAAAATCTATGACAACATTGTTGGCATAAGGATTCATCCAAGGGCAATAATGTGCGTTTTGATGATAACAAACCATTAACAAGTGTTTGGTACTAATCCAAACTTGAGTTTCGTGTTTCATTCAAACAGAAAACGAAAACGAAAATAATCTAAAAGGCAAGACGATGAAGGGCAAAATGGTCAAAAAGCATCCCGGAAAAGCTTGAAGGCTTTGTTTGGTACGTATGAATGGAATGGAATGGAATGGAATGCAAGTGAGATTAGAATGAGAATGAGAATGGAATGAAATAATCATTCTCATTCTATTATTTGGTTGTAAATATGAAGCACTTTAGGAATTAAATGAACTTAAAAGAAAATTTCTCAAAAATACCCTCTTAGTAATAAATATATGATTTTAATCAAATAATATTATTTCGTAATTTTTTTACAAAAAATTTGTGAAAGGTAATGGGAATAGTAGTGATGAACAATGGAGGTGTTGGTGGTGGTGGAAGCGGCGGAAGGCAATGGCGGTGGTGGTGGTAGAAGTTGGTGGCATGGTGGTGAGGGTCATTTGTTTTTTCGAAATGTGAAAGAGATATTTTAGTAATTTTATATTTTAAAAGCATTCCATAGGTTTCCTAATGAAATGAAATTTCATTCCCAATAATGAATTTTCATTCATCGGGAATACTCATTCTTATTCTAATAAACATACCAAATAAATGAATGGAATGAAAGAACATTCCTTTTCATTCCATTCCACCATACCATTCCTTCAGAAATTCTTTTAAAATATAAAATTACTAAAGGATTGCTTTTAATGTGTTGAAGTCACGATCTACGCTCAAGTATCAAAACCGAACTAAAATGGACCAAAATTGACATATCTTGTAAGGACTGGGTGTACCAATCGACTGGCATCGAGAAGGCATTCGACTGATGCCTCCAGAGACTTGGTCTCTAGGCATCTATGGTATACTCGATGTTTCAGTCGACTGTCTCATCAGAGCAGTCGACTGATGGGACCACAGAGTTAAGCTTTAAAATTGAAAGATATCTGAGTCAACTGATGGTTTCTTTGAGTCGACTAGTGAGTCCAATGACCATTTGTGTATTCTGAAAAACCATGTTACAGACGACTGGTGGCTAGTGGCAACCGACTGGAAGTTGGATTTCAGTTGAGTGGAAGTGCAAAGCAGTCGACTGATTTGACCAGTAACGGCTACTGAGTTGCATTTAATGTCCAACCACCACTCTCACTCTCCCATAACTTGCCCCAAGTATATGTCCATATTTATGTGTGTATATTGAGAGACGTGTGTGTGTGTATTGAAAGCTTAGATATATATTCTCTCACTGCTGCAAGTCTCATTAGCTCTCATTCATTGTTGAAGACAGCCATTCAATCATATTCATTTATTGAAGCCATTTATTGTTTGTGATTCATTCTCTCTAGTGCTAATCATTTGATTCCTTCTTTGAGAGATTTGATCCAACCAAACACACTAAATACACTTCAGCTTATATTTGCGATTCATCCATAAAACCTTAGGATTTTGAGTGTATATTGAGTGATCTTCATTCTTATTCAAAGCTTTGTGATCTAGTGTGTGAAACCTTCTTCAAAAGATTGTTGTTCTCTTGTTGTGAGAAAAACTAGTTAGCTTCTTTGTAAATGTTTGATCTCCACCTGTAAGGAGGAGCCTTAGTGAAAGGCTTTAGGAAAGTCTCAAGAGGGATCATGAGTTGAGGAATATGAGTTACAGAACCTCGCATTAGAAAAAAAAAAAAAAGTAAACATGAAATTTTACCATTGAGTAGGGTAGTTTTTTCCCCGGTATCCTTGTATTGTCGAAGACATTGGAAAAGACGAAACAGATAAGGCATAACAAGAACTACAGGAATTGCAACAGCATGACTGCCACAAACAGAATCAGCTTCAAACCAAGCTATCGTAGCAACCTGCACAATTTTAGGAACCATTTCTTAACAAGAAAGTAACAAAGTTGATGCAATCCACTTGCAAAGAAGTGAAGCAATAATTTTGCAACATACACAGTCTGAAGCAGAAAATTCTAGTTAAATTAGTGAATTTAGCAGTAATTAAGGCTGAGACCTGGGAGCATGGACTGACATATAATCCACATCATTGTCCCCCATTAGTTTCTGGGCTCTCCATAATGTGTCCATAGAATTTAATTTGAGTTCATAGCTAGAAGAATCCTAATATTTCCATGGGGGTAAGATGATATTGACCTATTACGGAACTCCAGATCCTACTCATGTGAAAAACGATTCCACCAGATGTCACTATCATCTGCAAATTTGGATTTTTTTTTTTTTGATAAGTAAGAATAATATAAAAAGCACCCAAACGGGGAGTGCGTCCCAAATACAAAAAGGGAACCCTAAGAGCCGAGGGATCCCAAAACCTCTATCTTCTCATCTAAAGATTTACAATTGAGACCCTCCACCCAACAAAAAAGACTAGAAATAAAAAAAATCTTTTACCGCCCCCGAAGGGGATTCCACACCCTCAAAACAACACCTATTGCGCTCCAACCAAATACTCCACCAAAGACACAGATGGGCCAACCCCCAAAATGGCCAGGCATGAGAAGCAACTGGCACACTCCTCCAAGAGACCAAAACCTCATAAACAAAAGCCGGCATCACCCACAGAGAACCGAAAAGACAATAGAGAAGGCACCAACAGTCATGAGTAAACGGATAATGCAAAAAAGGAGGTGATCAACAGATTCCCCATCCTTTTTGCATAAAAAACACCGATTAACTAAAAACATGCCCCGTTGTCTTAACATATCCAAAGTGAGGATGCGACCCCAAGTCATCGACCACGTGAAGAAAGTAACCTTAAGAGGACCTTAGATCGCTAGACCACCTTCCAAGGAAATACCTCTTCCGCCCTAGGCGAAAGGGAACCAAAATAAGATGAAACCGAAAAACACCGAGAGGAAAAGGGAAGCCAAATCAAATAATTCGATCCGAAACCAACTACCTGAGAGTACAAAAGCTCCAGCAAATCGGAGACCACCTCCATCTCCTAATCCTGAAAGTGCCGAACAAAACGGACATTGCACACTAGCTTCACGGTATCAAGGTGATAACAGTCGGCTATTGAAGCATGACGATCTCGAGCGATCCTAAAGGGTTGAGGTAAAGAAGAGGCAAGAGAACCCTCGCCACACCACCAATCCGTCCAAAAGCAAACAAAACAGCCATCGCCCACCCTGAATCTGAAGAAAGGAGCGAAGGAAACCCATCCTTGCCGGATGTCCTTCCACACCCCCAAACCTTTGCGACCCTGGACCCCAACAGAACACCAACCGCCCCTATCCTCCCCATAGCGACTGGCAAACACCCTCCTCCACATACGTTTCCTCTCGGCCCCAAAGCGCTACAACCACTTACGCAACAAAGCCTTATTAAAGGCAACAACCGGCGAATACCCAAACCTCCCTCCTGAATAGGACAACAATCCACCTCCCAATGCACTAGAGGAATGGAATGACTCTCCCTACAACCCCCACCAATCGTCCCTATCCTCCCCATAGCGACTGGCAAACACCCTCCTCCACAAACGGTTCATCTCGGCCCCAAAGCGCCATAACCACTTACGCAACAGGGCCTTATTAAAAGGCAACAACCGGCGGATACCCAAACCTCCCTCCTGAATAGGACGGCAAACCACCTCCCAACGCACTAGAGGAATGGAATGACTCTCCCTACAACCCCCACATACCCCCAAACCTTTGCGACCCTAGACCCCAACAGAACACCAACCGCCCCTATCCTCCCCATAGCGACCGGCAAACACCCTCCTCCACATACGGTTCCTCTCGGCCCCAAAGTGCCACAACCACTTACGCAACAGAGCCTTATTAAAGGCACTAACCGGCGAATACCCAAACCTCCCTCCTGAATAGGACGACAAGCCACCTCCCAATGCACTAGAGGAATGGAATGACTCTCCCTACAACCCCCACCAACTGCCCCTATCCTCCCCATAGCGACTGGCAAACACCCTCCTCCACAGACGGTTCATCTCGGCCCCAAAGTGCCATAACCACTTGCGCAACAGGGCCTTATTAAAAGGCAACAACCGGCGGATGCCCAAACCTCCCTCCTGAATAGAACAGTAAACCACCTCCCAACGCATTAGAGCAATGGAATGACTCTCCCCCCCCCCCCCCCCCCCCCCCCCGGAAATTGCCTCTGAAGCCTCTCAATCCGTTATACCACACTGCGAGGGATCTAATAGAGGGATAATGCATACGTAGGGAGATTGGAAAATGTGCTCTTAACCAAGGTAAGTCTCACACCCTTGGAAAGATACTGCCGCTTCCAACCCGCCAACCACCTTTCCACGCACTCAACCACCAAGTCCCAACAAGATTGCCTCTACCCAGAAGACCCCAACGGCAAACCAAGTACATAGAAGGGATTTAACCAACCCTGCAACCGAGAGCTGGGGCCAAAACCGACACTTTGCCTACCTCACCCACTGGAAACAAAGAACTCTTACTTGTATTAATCTTCAAGCTAGAGATAGCCTGGAAACAAATTAGAATACACCGACGATACCGCAGCTGAGCCTCATCCGCATCACAGAAAACTAGAGTATCATCAGCAAAGAACAAGTGTGATATATCCACAAACTGAGAGGCAGCATAACCCACCTTGAATCCGCGTAAAAAACCCAACTCCGTCGCTCGGGTCTTCATCCGACTAAAAGCCTCCATCACCACAAGGAAAAGAAGCGAGGAAAGGGAATCACCCTTCCTCAAACCACAAGAGCTCCAAAAAAACCCGGAAGGAGACCCGTTCATAATCACTGAAAGCGATCCGATGATATACAAAACTGAATCCACCTGCGCCACCACTCCCCGAAACCCAACCTCTCCAACATATATAGAAGGAACCCCTAATGCTCATGGTAGTATGCCTTTTTCACATAAAATTTCACCAATACCCCCGGAATACCATTTTGAATCCTAACGTCCACAACCTCACTAGCAATAATAGCCAAATCCAGAATCTGACGCCCCCCAACAAAAGCATTTTGGGAATCAGAAATAACCCCATCCAAAACACCACGCATCCGAAATGAAAGGACCTTCGCAATAAGCTTGTATACACACCCAATAAGGTTAATGGGTCTGAAGTCCTTAATGTCTTTCACCTCCCATTTTTTTGGGAGGAGAGAAAAGAAAGTAGCATTAAAGGACTTCACAAAACAACCCTCCTCATAAAATGCACGGAAAGTAGCCATCACCTCCTCCCGAACAGTAGGCCAACACTCAAGAAGAAAGCGCATAGTGAAGCCATCCGGACAAGGAACTTTATCCCCATTACATTGCCTTAACGCCCTCAACACTTCCTCCTCCAAAAACGGAATCTCCAACCTATCCCGATACCCGTCATCAATAGAATCAAACATGAGTCCATCCAAGTCCGGTCTCCAACTCTCCCTCTCGGTAAACAATCTTTGGTAGTACGAAGGAATCCCAAAGCGAAGATCCCCCTCGGAAGAAAGCAAAGAACCCTTAACACTCAAGCACCCAATAAAGTTCTTCCTCATACGAGCATTCGCCGAACGGTGAAAAATTGGTGTTCCGATCCCCTTCTTTCAGCCAAATAGCACGAGATTTCTTTTTCCACAATATCTCCTCCTGAATAGCAATCTCCTCAATGTCAGTCAAGCACCACTCTTTCCTCAATCTCATAGTCTCATCCATCCCCCCACTCAAATCAGTTCTATCAATGTCATCAATCTCTGCCAAAAGCACATTCCTACGCCACACAAGATTGCCAAAAACATCCTTATTCCATGTGATAAGATATGTTATGAGGTGGCTCAATATCATTGGCCAAGTTACATCATTTGAGAGCAAACTGTTGGAAGTGAGGTGGCTCAATCTTATTTATTGAAATTGTGGGTTATGACTTGCATTACTTTTATTGGATGAAACTGTGAACTATGAATGGGAAACCTTTGATGCTAAGGAAAACAATTTGATTTGTCCAATTGGCGGCTGATGATGGCAGATTGTTTCCTTCACTCTTAAGGCTTAGCACACCTCCTTTAGGAAGCTTCATTCAACCTCCTTAAGGAAGCTTCCTGTGAAGCTTCATGTAGCAGCCAAACTTGCCTACATATATGGAGTTCTCTTCATAATTAGGCAGTGAATTTACAGAGAGTTAGAGACAGACATTTGGTACTTTAGTGTACAGTTTTGAGAGTTTTGAGAGCGAGTCTCCTGTTGTAATTTGCTCATTTATATTCTCCATATTTCTATAATAGAATTATTTGTTGTCTTCTCTATCCTTGTCTCTTGTGCGCACCTATTGTTTTCTTGTCATTATATTTTCTCTTATTATCGTTAAACTCTCATTTCGATCCTATTTTTCATAACAAGATAAGACTTCAAAATGCGCAGTTTTGAAGCCAAGACAAAACTCGAAGAACCCGACTTAACAAGGCAAGCCCACCACTACAACAACCGTTGCTGAAAGTCCCCGACCCTAAGCCACATGTTCTCGAACCTGAAAGGAGATTTTCAGGCAACAAAACCCCCACAATCCAGAAAGATAGGGACGTGATCCAAAGTAAACCGAGTAGTAATGGTCTAAATAACACCGGAAAAGTGCTCCTCCCAATCACCATACATTAAAAACCGATCAATACAAGAGAAGGTCGGAGTCTCTTTGCAATTAGACCAGGTGAAATATGCTCTAGTAAGAGGGAGATCATGCAACGACTGTCTATCAATGAACTCGGAGAAGCCCACCATAGCCCTAGTCCACTGTCCACTAGAATTTTGCTCCGAAGGTGTTCGAACAACATTGAAATCCCCTCCCACACACCAGGGAAAATGCCAATCCTCCTTAACCTTCCCACGATCCTCCCACAACACCGTCCTCCCCCCATCATCCCTAGGCCCATACACTCCTGAGAAAACCCAACAAAAACCATCCTCAGCCATAGAAAATGAACAAGAAATCGAAAACAGACCCATACGCGTATCATGTAACAAGATCTACCTTTTATCCAATAATACAATCACACCCCCTGAAGCACCAATCGAAGGCATAAAGGACCACTCCACAGAACGATTGCCCCACAGGCTTCAAACCACTCAGTCATTCATAACATCCAACTTTATCTCCGGTAAACAAACAATATGTGCATTCCACTTTCCAAGAGCCATCCTAACAATCTTCCTTTTATCCGGGCAATTAAGACCCCGAACATTCAATGATACAATTCGTAACATCATAAGAAAACAAGCTAACACACATCCTCCCTCCTTCGCCCCCCACTCCTTCCCCCTTCACGACCCCGCGATCCACTACACAACCCATCATAATTAATAGTACAAACCAAGTTACGCAATTCCCTTTCACCCTTTCAACATGAAGATGAACGGTGAACCACCATAGCCCTTTTCGAACCACAGTGCTCCTCTGTATCCTCCACTAAAGCCAAAATCAAATCTTCCCATTTCGCTTGATTAATCCCAAACTTAACCCCCAACGTAGTAGCAATATTCACAACATTCTCTTTTACCCAATTGTCCAAGATGAAGTCCGAACAATCAACCGCCACGGGCAAGGCATTTTCCATCACCTCTATATTCATCAAACATTCCTCATTAACCTTCTGGCCAATACCCTCATTGTCACCCAAAACCAATCCAAACACCCATCCCCAAAGGTAGCACAATCATCCCGTACCAAATTCTTCTCAATAAAACAAGGATCACAACAATCAATACCAATCGGGCAAGGGCCAAGACCCTGCCCCCAATCGCTGCCCGACTCCAAATCCCCAAAAGACGAACAATCAAAAGCAAAAACGACACTTTCCGAACCTGACCATTTCATAGTTGGCGCAATAGCAACCACTTGGACGGACTCCATCCCTTTACCTCCACTGCCGCTTGAACACACCTCCTCACCCAACTTCTCACCCACTGCACTACTCTTCGCCGGAACGAGAAGAGGCCCCTCAATCAACCTCTTGCCTTTTTCATTAGAACTTCGCCAAATAAAACCTAGGCCACGGTTATCAAAAACAAAACGCCTCGCCGTCATTGCTTTTCACGACGTGCCCCGTGTCTCCAACGCCTTATGACGCCGCCATGTAACCACTGTGAAACCTTCGTCATCCACCTTCGACCTCCTCACCACTAGAAAACAACTTCCTCGTCGTTGGAATAGTCTTCAAAAACCGATTTGAACCCTTTAAATCGCGGTTGAAATCGCCAAGAGATTGACCCGGGTTGCTATCTAAACTCGGACCCAGATCTGTTGAAGTCGGGCCGCCTCTAGATCGCCCAATAAACTGACCCTGAGATCCAGGAACATGACCCAACCCAGAAGTATGATGGGTTGGTATGTTGCTTGATTCAACCCGACCCAAATGCCTCCCACCAAGCCCACCTCTTCGTGACAAAAGGCTCATTCCAAGGCCTGACCCACTCTTATTAACCCACAGAGGAAACGGACCATGAAGCGTGAGAAGTTGTCACTTGTAGCTTCAAAATTTGAATTGCAACTGATATGGTTGCGAGCCCAAGGTGGGCCCCACCCCCATCTACCAACGCCATGTGTCATCACCCATTAGACCGTCCATCCCACCCAACGCCTTTACTCCCCTCCACCAACTCCCTACGCGTTTTAGATCCACGGGTCACCAAGTGACCCCCGTTCTCCCCATCTTGCATCGGCAAACCCCTATCTAACAAAATCCTAGCCAAGTAATGTAGTTCATTTATTTGTTTCAATTGTAATAAGGGGAAACTGAAAACCACACATGATGATTGTGTAGATGAGAGACCGTAGTTATTTAATATAAGAGATTCTATGTTTATTCCACTCTTGTCTTAGAACAAATGAATGTTTTATCTCAGTCAATCGTGTTTATTCAATATGGGTTGTAACTCGGATGCTTAAATTATGATTTTCTACACAATGGTTCTGAAGACTCGAAACCCTAGATTTACACAGATCATGCATCGACGAGATGATATAAACATGATTTAGTTTAATTTCATGCTATAGGAGTAGATTAAAGTAAAGTAGTTTGCATGCACTAATCACACTCTATCTGGAGATGGGTTGTAGCAAATCCGGTTGACGGTATCTCTTTAGGATTAAGGGTTAACTATTTGCAACGCTAATTTGATTCACATGTGCATGATCGCCCACTTACAAGCGATTAAGTAGATGGCTACATTATGCAGTTAGTGGTGGCGTTAGGTAAAACCCTAGATTTTATCTCTACTACTTTTGTCTTAATCTATCTTTACTTGCTTTATTAGTTAATTAGTTGATAACAAAAATCCAAAACCATATTCTCATAGCAATTCGAGAGTATTAATTTGCTAAAATTAGTACGACTTACTCCCTTGGGTTCGATAACCTTTCTCAAGCCGAACTATACTATAATACAATTCGTGCACTTGCGATAGGTAAAACTAAATCATTATAAGGGTCTGTTCTTAATCACTATTTTGAAACCCTAGTTTGACCGCATCAATACCATTTCAGTGGAGGATCGTGATGGTTTGGAGATTCCATTATTGGAGGAGGGGGTTCTAAGGGCTTTGAAGCAATACAATGGGGATAGAGCTCCAGGCCCAGATGGTTTTACTATACGGTTCCTTCAGAAGTGTTGGCCAGTGGTCCGAGAGGAAGTTAAGGGTACTTTCCATGGTTTTTATACGGAGGGACGCTTCGTGAAGTCCCTTAATGCTCTTTCATCTCCCTAATCCCCAAGAAAGAGGATGTGAATTACATTAAGGACTTCAGGACCATCAATTTAATTGATTGCATTTATAAGTTGATTGTGAAGATGCTCATGATTTGGCTTACTGGAGTTCTCGATGGAGTTATTCTGGATTCTCAAAATGCTTTTTGGGGGGCGACAGATTCTTTATTCGACGCTTGTTGCAAGTGAGGTTGTGGATGCCAGACTTAAAAGTGGAATTTCAAGTGTGCTTGTGAAACTTAATATGGAGAAAGCTTATGATCATGTTAACTGGGGTTTCCTGCTTTATATGCTGGAGAGACTGAGCTTCGGGGTAAGAAGGCGACAGTGGATGGAGTTTTGTATCTCTCAGTCCAACAAAGTGATTTCGTTCTCTTTTTTCAATGGCTCGCCATAGGTTATTTTGGGAGCTCCTGGGGGTTGCGTCAGGGTGACCCGCTTTCCCCATTCCTTTTCCTTGTGGTGATGGAGGCCTTTAGTAGATTGATGACTCGGGCCTCGGATCTTGGCCTCTTACATGGTTTTCCTATGGGGGATGCGGCTGCTCAGTATGTAGATATTTCGCATCTTCTATTTGCGGATGATACTCTTCTCTTCTGTGATACGGATGAGGAGTAGTTGCGGTACCTTTGTTGCATTTTGTTATGATTCCAGGCAATGTTAGGTTTTAAGGTAAATACAAGCAAGAGCTCGATGATTCCGGTAGGGGAGGTGGGAAATATCTCTTCTTTGGTTGTTGTGATTAGGTGTGGGTTTAGCCGGTTTCTTTCTGTTTATTTAGGCATGCCTTTAGGTTCCTGGGGTCAGAGAGCTCAGTGTAAGGACACGGTGGTGGAACGAGTGGAAAGACGGTTGGCATGGTAGAAGCGTCAGTACCTTTCCAAAAGGGGGTATATTTACCTAGGTAAAGAGTACGTTATCGAATCTTCCAACTTATATACTCTCCCTTTATCAAATCTCTTATAGTGTGGCTCGGAGGATTGAGAGGATTCAACGACAGTTTTTGTATGGGTAGCAGGGATAGACCATCTCTTCATCTGGTGCAGTAGGATGCCGTTTGTCGGCCTTTGCAGGAGGGGGGGCCTAGGTATCCGCATACTGGTTCCTTTCAACAAAGCACTTTTGGGAAAGTGGTTGTGGCGTTTTGGGAAGGAAAGGACCTGATTATGGAGGAGGGTGATTTCCTGTCGTTATGGTGAGGAGGTGGGTGGATGGTGCTCGCAACCTGTCAGGATACGCGGGGGTATGGGTGTGTGGAAGGATATTCGGAGGGGATGGAACGCCTTTACCCCATTCACTCGATTCCGTGTTGGTGAGGGCACTATGTTCTATTTTTGGTCTGACCTCTGGTGTGGGGAAAACACGTTAGCCACCTCTTTCCCTCAGCTCTTTTGCATTGCCCGGGATCGCCATGCCTCTGTAGCCGACTGTTATCGCCTTGATATCGGGAGGCTTGTGAGGGATGTTCAGTTCTTGTGCCATTTTTAGGACTAGGAGTTGGATGAGGTTTCTGGTCTTTTGGAGCTTTTGTTTTCTCATATGGTTACTGGTTTAGGATCAGATGCCTTGGTGTGGTGCCCCACGGCCAATTGGAGCTTCACGGTCTCATCCTTTTCAGGGGTTTAGTGCCCAAATGCGGTTCGGATTTCCCCTGGAAGGCGGATTAGCGCTCTAGAGCTCCTCAAAGGGTTGTTTTCTTTTCTTGAACGGTGGCTTGGGGTAAAATCCTTATTTTGGATAATCTTCGACAACAGAACTTTATTGTCGTCAATCGGTTCTTTATTTGTAAGGACGATGGTGAGTCTCCAGATCACCTTCTTCTGCATTGCCCGGTTGCTTAAAATTGTTCATGCATGTTTTTTTGCCTCTTTGGCGTTTCTTGGGTTATGCCAGCGTCGGCCAGACAGGTCCTTGATGCTTGGTGTTTTTGTGCAGTATTCAGGAAAGCACCATATATTTGTGCATTTAAGAATCCTCAGAAGTGTTACTATTTTACTGAAACACTTATGTTGTAAAGTAGCCTTACCATTAGTAATAATTAATTACAAGAGGATGCAAACATCAACTCGACACACCCACACAAAAAAAAAAAAAGAAGTATTGTATCACCCTTTAAAACTATGTTGCACTTCAAAATAAATAGACTGGTTTTTTTTTTTTCTAAGTATTGAAGGGAAGAGAACTTCCCTGAAAGCGTTGAATTATTGCTGAAAGCACCGAAACTATAGGTTCTACATACTACAATAATAAGAACAATGACAAGAACAGTTGAAGAAGGGCTGTGTATAGCAGTTCTCTATCAATCTTAAGCACAGAAAATTCACAAAATAAATGAGTGGAAAAAAAAGACGGGAAAAGAACAACAGACAAAATTACCATAGGGAAAAAGGACAAGAACTAAGAAACCCTTAGTCCAAGTAGTCGTGGAAGTTCTCCTATTCCCATAATGACTAACACACAAATAAAGTAATGGTTGACAACAACAACAAAAAAAAATTAAAAGAAAAAGAAAAGGCATAGGTATGATTTAAGATATTAAAAAATAAAACTAAAAGAAATCCTAAAATTGCATACATTCTTTAATATCCAAGATGGAGTGGTGGCTGTGGTGGTAAAAGATGATCAACAGCAATAGGACAAAATAAATATTTAAAGAAGCTTCAAGGAGCTTTCTAGTTTCCTTGAGATAGCTATGTTTATTGGCATCCAGAAAAACAGAAATCAAAAAGAAAGAAAAGGAAAAAAAAAAAAAAAACAGGAACAGGAACAGAAAGAAATATTGTGTCAAACAATAGTTGAAATAAACAGAGCTTAGGATGAACAAAGAAACACTAACCTGTCGATGAACCATTCGACATACTGACCGTTCCAAATCAGAAAGCACCTGCGAAAATTTCGAAACAATTACAAGCAGATCCAAAAATTCAGCCTTATGAGTTTATTCACCACTAAAATATAAAGGATAATATATTCAACTTTTACCAAGTGCGTAGACAGCGCATAGAAATGCAATTGAGCTGATTTTAAATTCATAACTAAATGTAGAATTTCATCTGGCTCGTACAGCATTTCACAAACATAAAAAATAATAAAAAGGAAAATCATCACGCATTCGTGTTATAAAATTCTGGTACATCAATAAACAGTAAAAATGCAGCTGCAACTATTTCCAACGTCATGTTCAAGTAATCATGAAAGGTTTCCAAAAGAAGATGCAAATTCAAAAGCCTTTAGAATTCAAACAAGATGTAAAAGGATTCTTTCCACAAGCAATTAAATTAAGACTTTGTTCATAGAAAACAAGCAGTCGGTTCAAGAACCATTATCCAATATAATTATGTTACAGGTCAGATAAATTAATCTAACCTACGGTGACATAATTATAATTTTATTATCTTCTATTAAGTAATACATTATTCAAACATCGAAAAGCTATTAAATGTCTCCAATAACTATAGAGTATCTTTGAGGCATCCTTAAACTGGTGTGAAGAAGTATGCTTTAGCTTTTGATGATCCTCCTCTCTCTCTTATCAGAAAGAAAGAAGTAATCAAAAGTTTTAGAACAAGTGTTTGAAAATTTTGCTTGATTCTTTCTCATCACATAATTGTCCATTTTCCAATTCTCTTAGGCCCTGTATGGTAGGTGGTCTGGTCCCAGGTGATCTGGTCTAGTCTTCCGTTTTATGGGACCAAACCGTGTTTGGTAGCATTGGTCCCAAATTTTTGGTTAGACCAAGTAAGACCAAATCAGACCAAAATGACCTCATTTCAGACCAAAAAAAAAGGTGGTTCCTGGTGGTCCGGTCTGGTCTTATTAATAAAATATATTTATAAATAATTAAAAATAAATAAATAAATAATTTTTTTAATAATAATAATAATAAATTAAATAAAATATATTTTAAAAATAAAATATAAATAATAAATAAAAAAAAATGAAATAAATAATACCTAATAATAATAATAAATGAATATAATAATAATAAATAAATGAATAAATAATAAAATATATTTATAAATAATTAAAAATGAATAATTAATAATATAAATAATAAATTAAATAAAACATAATAATAAAAAAAATGAATGCAATAATATAAAATAAATATAATAATAAAAAAATGGACTAAATAATAAATAATAATAATAATAAATTACATAAAACATATTTAAAAATATAATAAAAATAATAAATAATAAACAAAATGAAATAAATAATAATAAATAAATAAATATAATAAAAAATAATAAATAGATATAATAATAAATAATAAGTAAATATAATAATGAATAAATACTTCATAATAATAATAAAAAATGAGTATAATAATAATAAATTAATATTAAATTAATAAAATATATTTTTAAATAATTAAAAATGAATAAATAATTTATAAATAAAATGAATTAAATAATGAAATAATAATAAATAAATAGAATATATTTATAAATTAATATATATATTAATAAATAATAATTTAATAATATAAATAATAAAATATATTATAAAATGAAGAAATAATAAATAAATAATGAATAAATAAATAAATATTATAATAAATAATAAATAAATAGTAAGACCAAACCGCTTACCAAACAGACTTTTCCAGATCAGATTAGACCAGACCAGACCGGACCGGACCAGACCAAACCAGACCAGAAAGACCGCCTACCAAACATGGCCTTAATGTCCAAGTTCAGAGGCTGGTTTCCAGTGAAGATGGACTACCGCTTACAGCGAAATTGTCTTCTGGTAGATTCACCTTATCAAAAGATTGGAAATCTATTTTTACCCATGCCATTCCATAAAACAGATCCAAGCCAAGACAAATGACCGACCAGTATCATCAACTAGTCAAGCTTCCCAATAACAAGGTCAGGAGAGGGTTGCTGATCCATCAATTAGTAATTATATACGTGGCATAAAAAAAAAAGAATCAAATAATTTTATGCACCAAACAACACATGATATTAAGACATAGTGGACAACCTAGATAATGAGTACAACATACTTGGATGCATACCTTAGCCATTGAGGTCAAAATATCAGCCAAGAAGAAGTCAGCAAATGATATTGCCTGTATTCACAAAAGAACCACCAAAATAAAATATGATTATACCAATACAAGTTCAAACTCACACCACTATGAATATATATATATATATATATATTCATATATATATATATATATATATATATATATATATTCATACAGGGTCTAATAATCCATGCAGGTGTACTTATAGGAGTTCATGGGATAGACTAATACCAAACTATTAAACTACTCAACATAAGAGACCTGTATGCAGCATCTACAAATGGCTTCAAATGTCATCTACTGATAGCAAATACCACAACGAAGTGTTGAGATCAAATCCCACGAGGCTGTCCAGCTCATCACATTTGTTGAACTGCCCCCTCTTGGAAAATTGAAGTATGTGTGTGTGGTGTTTGGCTGTTTGCATGTGCTTGGGGAAGGGAGAGTGTGGCTGGAGGGCATTGCATACCGTGTATTTTTAGGGGGAAAGAAATAAGCTCAATGAGTAGTTCTAGCATATTCAAAGGAATTAAAACATCAAAATATGCCCAATTAAAGATAATTCAGCTTTACAAAATAATATAATTGGCATATATCAAATAGAAAATATAACCCTGCAAATATTTTTGTGAAAGACATCATGGTGTAACCTACCAAACCGTTGGGATCATGAAAGAAGGAACATAATATTTCCCCACTTACCAACTATAACTCGATAAGAAAATTTTGAAGCCCCCATCACAGATTAATCATTCTTTCACTTTAATGCAGAGATATGAGCTATGTCACATGAACTCTCCCAAAATAGATGAAGTACCCGTGTCCGACACATATTAGTCAGACATGGGTAAGGGATATGCATAAGACACTTTTGGTAGAACATTTAAGTAAATTTATATGTCAAGGATTCCATTTTGCTATATTATTACGTCAAATGAGTGAAATGTCTATTTTTTATCTATATTTCATAAAACATTATGGTACTCATAAAAATAAGATAAATACACTAAATAAAATGAATAGTGAATCATGTCCACGTATCCATCTACTTGATATTCGACACATCTGATACTTAAATATATACCTGGGTACAACACATGTACCTAAGTCCAAGTAACATATATGATATGAGTACTAAATTTCATCAGAGTGTACTAAAGTTCAGGAATAATCTGCAATGAGAGAATCATCAGACTGTATCCTTGAAACGAACTGCAAATTCGTAAACTTGCCTGGAGTGGGAACATAATCCGCCAAAGAGTCCTCAAGAAGAAGTAGCGAGATGACAAGTAGAAAATATCAAAGGGGGATATCAGTAACATTACAACAGCAGCATATAAGAGCACCTGCAGTAGATTGTACATAAACTTAATACAAAATCTAACAGACATGTAGGATGTACAAAATGTGGACCAACACTAGTTTCATGTGCATGTTTTTCAAGAAGCCGGAAGATCTCGGAAATATGTATAAGAGCACACACTAATCAAAACGAATATAAGTGGTCGTAAGAATGTGCAGAACGAAATCCACAAAAATGCCCGATATTAGTCGAATCAATCACTTCACACACTTATCTTAGGAAATAGACCTCATAAACTTTCAGTGGAATCCTTGCACATAATAAAGAATATCCAACTCGATACGTTCAGAAGTCTCTGTTCCAATTTGTAATTCTTTTGCCAAAGTAAATTTATTTGCAGGATTTATGGAAAAACATATTAAAACACTTATGAATCTTGAGTATTCCTGAAATTTCTAAGTGCAGCAATTTGAACAGTTATTAACTTCTCTAGCCAACTCCTGGATTTTCTAACTGTTCAGAGTTTTCTAGACTTTGAATAACAAACCAATCATAAAATATTATGCCGAAGTTTATGATTGGGAAAGCACGATGCAGTATGAAAGATTCAGTTCAGATCTGCTGTATTTCTTGTGCTAGTTTGGTGACATTACGACAACTTCAACAAAAACTCCATAAATTAATGCAAGAGTTATGTAGTAACAGAAAACATAAACCCATTACTAAGAGGTGTATAGCCATCCAAGAAAATGTAAATTAAATGAAAACTGAAACCAATACACCTTGTTTCTCCTCTGCTCTCAATAAATAAATTTCTGTCTCCTCTACTCTCAACTTCCATAACAGCGGAAAGTACACAACATCCAATCCCCTTGGTCCCCAGCATGCAAAATGAAATTAAAGAAGATGAGGTTCTCTCCGGTTGTTTATATCTTCTTCACCATGGGTAGTGTGGGTCTTAATCCAATGATGGATCCATGTAAAATGAAAGGATTCCTAAAACACTATGCCAGGGTGAAAACCAAAGTAGCTTTAGGAGAGCGAAGTGTTCAACATTGCAGCAGAAAATTCATTCCAATAAGAATAGGGTCCATATTGTCGTTGAAAGAGGAAAAAGAGGACGGGGGGAGGGAATCCTTACTTACGGTCTACGGCCGAAGGGGGACAGCAGCAGATGCATGTGCAATGATAATGGAGATACTACAACACCGTAGCAGAATGTTCATGTGTATCTGAGGTCACATGGTCTCTCTCTCTCTCTCTCACACACACACAGGTCAATCTGAGGGCTGTGAAAGGGGCACACCTGGACAAATTCTCGATTTCACAAAAACCCTTACGGATCTCAGTGGACCTTCTAATCCAGAGGTCAACTTTATGGCCATGCACAAGGAGTTATCTGGGAAGTACTTAAATGTCCTAACCCAAGCTTATACCCTATGTGTCACATTACATTGGTGCAAGGAGTTATGATGGGGCAGCAAGGGAAATACTATTTGTGGCGAAAACCAATTGTGAAGCGAATAAGGCACAAAGATCACAACAGGAGAAAAGGCACCGCATAACTAAAGACTGCAAGCTGGTGGAGAAATATCTTGTATTGAACTTATTGACTCAAGCCCATTTGTCAAACTGTGAGATATAGGCAGCACAAGGGTCGACTGAGGGACTGACATAAATAGAGAATATTATGAAAATACAACATGTTATTTTCTCGTATAATTGTGTGGTAAAGTGGAGATACATCCATTGTCAGTTAAAGTGCCATGGTGTGCTGGGGATTGACTTGAATTATTGTAGTGTTGCCACATAATGAGACTGTCCAGTAGATTGCTATCTAGAAAACATAAGAGATGGAGTTCAAATATCCACAACCAGTAAAGGGTGAGAAATTCAGAATCCTTCTGTTGAATCATACTCCAGAAAGCATGATTGTTGGACCTTGTAACCCCTTTTAATGGGTTTCTAGCGACTACTATGTATTGGAATCTAAGAAAAATGAACCAGCGTACTCTATAAAATATTGGAATCGACCTAGCAGGGGCACTAATTACAAAGAGCCTTAAATGGTCAGACACATGATGATGTGAAATCATCCCATCTTTCCTTGGCACTCGTCAGGATCATCTTGAGAGGGCCTAGAGATTCAAATAGAAATAAATAAGATAAATTGGCATTGAATACATGACCAACATATAGCAAGCACACATGGAATGCTATTAATGAAAAAGATAATAAGACTTACGAGATTTGTAGTAGTAAAAGTTTAAGAACTGAAATTATATACTTCAATCTGTGAGCTTCATCTTCAAATATAAAATTATTTCTGTAGAAGGCAGAATGCATATATTTATTTATCCCCACCCATAATACCATGACATATGATACATATATGTATATGTATGCAATTAATCGGTGCTCATTTCCAACGCAAAGTTTCGTAGGATCTGCCATGCTATCCATTGAGGTTGTCTCTGAGTCTGTCTCTTGTTCAGAATTAAGCTGCATGGATTGGAACTACAATATTTTGAGAAGCTCAAATCCTCATCAACCACTTAGTCTTAAATATGCATACACTCCATCTTCTTGTAATGTTATATTTCCCTTTCCCATTAATTAATCCAATGCAAATGATGAGAAAAGAAATGCCTCTTGGTTCAAAGGACCATAAGAACTCTCTGTCCTCATCTTCAGGGGAAGTAAATGAACATGCAGATGGTGAAAAAATAACTTCAACTTTTATATGTACTAAATCAAATCATAGTGAAGTGCTGTCAACCAGTATAGGATTTCCAAATAAAGACAATCAGAAAAGTCACAATTGCACAACACACTATTTGCAAATAAATAAAAGTGCCTATAAACAACACAGGTTGCCAGACTCTGGCAACCAACAAGGGTGCCACCTTAAAAGTTGGTATTGTATGGAAAAACCTAGATTTCAACCTAGAACCATGTAATTTAGTCTCACTTTCTTTGTAGGTGAGCAAAACATGCTTTCACATCCAGCCAATAACATAATTGAACAAGAACCGGGTTATGAAGGGGAAAAAAAGGAAATTTAATATGTATACTGAAAGGAAGAACAGACAGGTTCAAACGACTAGTATAGTACACATAAGCATCTATCTGTGATAAATGGGAGAGGAAGCATCTATTACACTGGTTGGAATGCAGCCAACGAAACTTCTCCATGAGAATAAAGATATAGATATGCAGTCATGCTAGTTGGAACAATGATTGTCATCCAGGTGGCACACTGCAGTAAAAGAAGATTGTGAGCAAAATATATCTATAAACTAGAGTAACCAGAAGCAAAATACAATAAAGAAAAAGAACATTAAAAAAAATGGATTTTATGCACATTGAAAGTCGGAACCATCGGGCCATTGACCCAACTGGTATGAGCGAGCTCTCCTCCCCAAAGGGAGGCTACCAGTTAAAGTTCCACAGGGGCGTGTGGTACTGTGGTGTGTTTGCATTGTTGATTACCTCCCAAAGAAAAAGTCGCAATTAAAATTGTTACAGGGGTCATTAAGAGATATGAAATCACACACTGATTCATTAAAAAAGAAAACAATACAAATTAAGCAGCTCACCTAGGAGAGAACCACCATTTGAAATGAATTCTTTTTAGGGGGGTAAAGTAACCTTGGACTTGTTGTAGCAACTGGGTCGACAAAAATCATACATTCTTTATTATCTCTTTTTTTTTTCTTTCTTTTTTGAGAATCAAGCATTTAAAATATATTCAAACAAAGCATAAGCCATACAAAAACTCTTTACTAACTATTGTTGTAGCAACTAAATCGACAAAAACCATACGTCCTTTATTAACTAACTACAGAAAAATCCGCAATGTCTTGACACAATGGAAGGGAAGCCATCACCTTTCTATTCCCATAAAAAATCCAACCTTTATTCCCAAAAATAAAGACACCTAAACGCGTCTGAAGAACTATAAAGCATTAAACACATTTCTCCAAGCATTAAACGGATGTACAGACTCCTTCCAAAAATAAACGCCCTTTTGCGGACTCTAAATTTTTGAGGGAAGATTTATAGAAAGCATGTCTTCCTTGTAATTCCAAACTAACCTTCAAAAGTATTGATATTACTTCATCAACTCGCTTGGAAAATTGTAAAAATAAACAGGATCTTGGGAAATTAAAAACTATCACATATTGACTTTTCAAATGACATACTTATTTTGGGACAACCCGAAAAGAAAATATGGACACTAATTTTGGGACAAAGGGAGTACTCAGATATTTTCAGTGTTAATCAGGGGAATCTTAGAAAATAGCCCAAGGCACTCCTGGCTTCCTATGGAAGGAGTCCTTTATCATGTATAGCCACTCCATTTTTTTAGTAATATCTATTAAAGGAAGAGGAGAATCAATAGTGACAAGTTGAATAGTAAGAAAATCCAAAGGGATAATGATTAAATGATAAGAGTAAAACGACGAAATAGGGTTCATGTATCCAACCATAAATAGTTGAAACATGACCATCAAGTTGAGATGAGATAAATAAAAAGTGACTTACAAGCAAGAATTACAGAGCATGTTGGCATCAACTGAGAATCTACAACAGTTAGATAAACAACTTCATTTATGCCCAGTCAATGCAATTGTATATAAATGTACCTTCCATATATCTCGATGACTGAGGTAATTTGGATCAAGGTCAAAAATTTTGGCATAACTAATATTTGTCTGAGCAAAGACCCACAAATTCACTCCCCAAAGCCAAACCATCATAGTCTGCAACATTGAAACCGGAAGTAAATGAGTTAATAAGAGGAAAAATGTTATACACATTGACAAAAGAAAAGCTTCACTTACCGTAAGAAGAAGAGGATTATAATACAAAAAAGCCTCGTATAGAAACAGATCCCGCAAGTCTGCACTCATTCTCATAACAGAATCCCATCCAATCTGCCAATTTTCATTATGTACCCAGTTACTGAATGCTTATGAAAGAAGTCAAATCCAATTAAGATACTACTCTTAGCCCACCAAAAACATAAGACAAACCATGTTCTAGAATAATTTCAATTCTTCCATATATAAATTAAAAATAAATCAATAAATAAATAAAAAGAAGAAAGAAGGAAAAAGCTTAAAACTTACCTTGCAGCAACAGAAACCCCAGATGAAAAACAACAGTACCTGGACATCAACCTAAATTAAAATCTTTGAAAATATTCAAGCGCCGGAAAAAGTAAATGCTAAATCTAATGCAAGATCAAAACCAGGCATACATAGTGGAAAATCAAAAGGAAAAAAACATGCCGATAAATAAAATAAAAAATACAGTTTCAAAGTTGCAAAAATAGATATTTATATTACACATAATGATCACCAGGGATCACTTATATCTAGAGTTTGTCCGTGCTTAAGAAACCATATGACTTGAATTTTATGGTAACAGAACAAGGTCTACTGTAATAAATATGTCAAGAATGATAGAATCCGTCCAAATTAAAAAGGTAAAAGGAAAGAATAAAGAAAATTAATTTACAACGAGTTATACAACCAAACACCTCTAAAAAAACCTAGGCTACAAGGTCTGGACCAAAATAAATGATCAGCTAGAATAATATATCATCAACCAAATTTTGAACACAGCAACAAAATATGTTAATCATAGTTCTGAATCCCTAAGAAAGCTTGCTACACAAATTCAGCTACTCTGCTGCAACTTAACAAATTATAAAAACAAGTCTTTTAAAGCTTTGTGCTTAATATATATTACATAGAATTGGGTATATGTATCGTGTCAGGATATCTAACCCAAACCCAAGGACATAGAGACGCAATTACATACACATTATTTTATACTTATCTTTATTTTTAATAATAAGATGGTATTATCATGTACATAAACTTTTTCTTTTTTTGATAAGTATGAATATAAAAAAGGCTCAAATGCGGAGTGCATCCCATATACAAAAAACAAGGCCCTAAGAGCTAAGCGAGCCCAAAAAATCTAACTTCTCATCAATTGATATACAATAACGACCCTCCACCCAGTAAAACAAATCCTTAATGGCCCCTAAAGGACTCAATACCCTCAAAACTCTGTCTATTCCGCTCAAGCCAAATGCCCCACCAAAGACATAGGGGGGCCACCCTCCAAAAAGAGCGTGCTTGCGTCTCCACACGCATGCTCCTCCAAGTGGCCAAAACATCACGAACTAACGGCGGCATAACCCATTGCACACCAAAAAGGGCAAAGAGAAGACACCAACAATCATAGGCTACCGGGCAATGCAAAAGGGGGTGATCATCGGATTCCCCCTCCTTTTGGCATAAGAAACACCGATTGACCACAATAACACCCCGCTGTCGTAGCATATCCAAAGTGAGAATGCGGCCCCAAGCAGCTGACAAAGAAAAAAAAGCCACCTTGACAAGAGTCTTAGAGCGCCAGATCGCCTTCCAAGGAAAGGCCTCTTCCGCAGGCAAAAGGCAATGAAAGAAAGAAACAACCGAAAAACGCCGCGAAGGGGAAGGACACCAAATCAAAGCATCCTACCCAACGCCCAAAACCTGAGAGTACAAAAGCTCCAACAAACCAACAACCTCCTCTAGCTCTTAGTCCTGGAAATGATGCACGAACAAAACATCCCACACAAGCCTTCTGGTATCAAGGAGATAACAGTCGGCAACTGAAGCATGGCGATCACGAGCAATCCTGAATAAATGAGGGAAGGAGAAGGCAATGGAGCTCTCACCACACCACCAATCCGTCCAAAAACAAACATATCGGCGATCGCCCACCCTGAACCTGATGAAAGTAGCGAAGGAATCCCATCCCCGACGGATATCCCTCCACACACCCACCCCTCGACGGATCCGAACCTCATCAGAACACCAGTCACCCCTGTCTTCCCCATAATGACAGGTGACCACCCTCCTCCATAAGCGGTTCCTCTCAGAACCAAAGCGTCAGAGTCACTTCCCTAACAAAGCTTTGTTTAAAAGGAATCAATAGGCGGATACCCAAACCCCCCTCCTCAAAGGACCAGCACACCACCTCCCACCACACAAGGGGAATCGAGGATCTCTCCCTGCACCCCCCCCCCCCCCCCCCCCCAACAAAAACTGTCTCTGAAGCCTCTCAATCCATTGGGTCACACTGCAAGGGATCCGATAAAGGGATAAAACATAGGTGGGGAGATTAGAAAGCATGCCATTTACCAAAGTAAGTCTCCCACCCTTGGAAAGACATTGTCGCTTCCAACCCGCCAACCGCCTCTCCACCCGCTCCACCACCGAATCCCAACAAGACAAGCGTTGTCCAGAAGACCCCAAAGGAAAACCCAAGTACTCAGCGGGTAACTGACAACCCTACAACCAAAAGCCGCAGCCAAAACAGAAACATTACCCACCTCACCCACCGGGATCATCGAACTCTTACTCGTGTTGATCTTCAAACCAGAGACAGCCTAGAAGCAAGTCAGAATAAACCGAATGAACCGTAACTGAACCACATCCGCATCACAGAAGACAAGGGTATCATCTGCAAAAAGCAAATGCGAAATAACCATAGACTGAACAAACCCATCACTCACCCGAAAGCCTGAGATAAAACCCAACTTCGTCGCTCGTCTCATCATCCGGCTGAAGGACTCCATCACTACAAGAAAGATAAACGGAGAAAGGGGGTCCCCCTGCCACAACCCACAAGAGCTCTCCAAAAAACCAACAGGAGAACCATTTACCATAACAGAGAACCGAGCCGACGAGATGCAAAACTCAATCCACTTACACCATCTCTCCCCAAAGCCCATCCTTCACAGCATGTAAAGTAAGAATCACCTTAAAACTCAATCCAGTAAAACTTTCACATTTCTTTCTCTTGTAATTGGGCCGCGCTCCCCTCTTAAGTGCCTTTTTATATATTTTCTTAACTATCCAAAAATACTAAATAAAAAGAGAGAGATTTCGGCACATTTAATTTTTTAAGGTGACAGTGAGTGTAGAAGTTTGCTTTTAACTTGAAAAGTAAAATAACACTATGTGATAAGAACCAAAACTCAAATAAATAAATCAGTACCAGCATCTCCATAACAAATAAAAAGCCTATGAGAAAAACTTGATAATGTACAAGGATGAATGAAGACTTCTCTTACGTATGTTAGTACGAGTTGATTATTTGAAGTAATGGCTACATGTAGGCTCAGAAGAGCCAAGGAATGTTAGGTATTTTAACAGCAGCCAATAGAAAAGTATGCAACTACATGGTAGTAATTACTGAGGCTGAAATTGAAGTTGTGTTGGACATCTGTATCTATAAGGCCTGTCAAGGAAGGAGACACACACACAAACACACCCACTCACACAAACCGAAAAAGGAAAAAGAAAAAAAGAAAAGAAACAGCATCTCCATAACAAATAAAAAGCCTATGAGAAAAACTTGATAATGTACAAGGATGAATGAAGACTTCTCTTACTTCTGTTAGTACGAGTTGATTATTTGAAGTAATGGCTACATGTAGGCTCAGAAGGGCCAAGGAATGTTAGGTATTTTAACAGCAGCCAATAGAAAAGTATGCAACTACATGGTAGTAATTACTGAGGCTGAAATTGAAGTCATGTTAGACATCTGTATCCATAAGGCCTGTCAAGGAAGGACACACACACACAAACACACCCACTCACACAAACCGAAAAAGGAAAAAGAAAAGAAACTGCTGTCAAACTTATTTTACCTTCCTTCCGGTATTCCTTTGCATAAAACAACCATAATGAACATTTTTATTTTTTAAGAGGTTAAAAATCAGAGATGGTTTCAACCCATTAATTCTTGAACAGCCGTAATTCTTCAATGTGCTTTATTATTTTCATCACGCCGGTTCGTTTAAATTCAAATCAATGGGTGAAAATTTCGAACATCACTAGACAACTATAGTCCTAATTAACAATTGACGGTTGGAAAAAATTTCATATGTCCTTCTTTCTTGTATTTCTTCTTTGTAGAATTCTTTCTAGTTTCATGTTTGACCAAATAAAAAATTAAGGACTCCTTATTCCAAAAAGAAATAAACAAAGGGAGTGAAAGATGATAGTTTGGCAATGGCCAAGATTACTGGTCAAATCTGCAAATGTCATAGAACGAGGAGTTGGAGAAAGGCTAAAATTTAGGATGAAATTAAGTTGTTCTCAGCAATCAACTCACGAAGGATGAAATCAACAAGGGTTTTAAGATAAGAGGCATAAATATATGATATGTTATTTTGATAAAACAAAGGAACTTGAAAGCAAGAAATTATGCAAGGATGTAGTAACTATATGAAAGGAAATTTTGGTAAAACTAAACGTAGAACTTGAGATGCAGAAAATACCGATGACCAAAATATAATCAAAATTACTACTGCTTTACATTGAATCGACCGTAAGGACGGGGCACTGAATAGGCAGTTACCGTGAATCACTAGCTAGCAAGATTATGAAGATGTATATATAGTAATCAGTAAAGCGAAGAGTATACAAGACCTCCTCTTTCCTCTGTCAATCCACCACTTAAACGTCCTCACTTTCCTTCCCTCTCTCAATCATCTAAATGGCAAAATGATATACAGACATTGAATGAATCTGTTGTGTTGTGTGTGTGTGTGTATATATATATATAGAGAGAGAGAGAGAGAGAAGAGATGTACTTAGTTTGTTGTAACTGCTGTCAGATTCTCAAAAGAGATCAGGGAACAGCAATGTTGAAGGCAAATTACCCAGGAATTTGGAAAAACACTTTAATATGCAGATTGACTGGGAAACACTTACTAAACTAGAACATCTTAATGTTGAATGAGCACAAGAGATGTGTGGCTTATGTTCCATAATGTTGGGTTGTCCAGAACCAAAATAAATTTGTTGCAAACACGACAAAAAGTGAATGCATTTGTGAGAGCTTTCGTCTGTCAGACAGTACAGAAAATTCCCATTTGAGCACAGCCAACAATGAACTTGAAGCACTTGGTGGTGAAGGATCAGACTTAAGTAAAAAAAAATTCAGACCCCTTTGCTACCAACTAGCCATAGTTTTAAGAAGACAGAAAAGGACAAAGGAGCTTCAATTTCAACAAAACAAATAGGGATGGGAGGGAGAGAGCGAGATTAGAAATCCTTAAAATGCTCTTAGCAACCCATGACATATATATCATTATTTCTCTCATTCGTAGAGTATGAGTGTTCTGTTTATCCTTGAAAAGGGTTGTGGTTCTTTGGTAGAAAACAAAAAATAACTACCACTCCAAACATATTAACCATCAAAGGCAAAATATATAAAGTGAAAATTTATAATTTTATAGGTGATATGGTCTCCCAAATCAGGATGGACAAGGTAAACCATCATACATGAAGTACACCATTGAGGTTACAACATCCCAAGGAAACAAGAAAGCAAAAAACTAGCAAATTTTAGAAAATATGGATACAATCTCAATCGTCTTCTACCATAGGTTGAATAGAATTAGATAATACTTCCAAAATAAGATCAAGTGATCATATAACAATGGAACCTTAAATCTCCAAAGGAAAACAGGAGACGGCATCATAGCAGCGCTGCTCAATGTGATCACACTCTTCATTTCATTTCCATCCATAGAATGTGTAATACCCTCTTCAGCACTATATTCAACTTCACTTGAACCTAGCAGATGTTCTATGAGTTTTAGGCGTGCACAGAGCATATAAAAACCAAAAACCAAAAAACAAAAAAATAATCATAAAGCAAACAAGTGAATACAATATTCATATCACAGAACAAAACTTCTTTCTCACCAAAATCAAATACAACAGGTCTGCTTCCAGACTTTCGGAGATGTGGACTATTGGTAGGTACTGCAACAGGACTTCCAAACATAGATGAAGATAGTAGAAAGAAAGGATACTTATGTTGCTACGCCTATACTCATAACCTGCATGATAGAATAACAGGATAATATGAGATGAATTCTTGGCAGCCAAAAAAAAACAACAAAGAGGTTCAATAGAAGCCTTATAATTTTTACTAGTCAAAATACACGTGCATGCACAACACGAGAGTAATACTTGTATTAAGATAAATCAAGCATAGTTATATAATGTATTTATAAACCATAAAAGTTCAAAAAAAATTTAAAGTTCCTTAAAACCTATATATATGTATTATTACTTTTTGAATTAAGTAAGATTTAACTTTTTCCTTTTTTTTAAACAAATGGGAGAATTATATATATATATATATATATATATATATATATCGATAAACATAATAAATAATATAAATTCCACTTACAAAAATACCACATCTGTAAAGTAAAAATAATTTTATTAAAAACCAAATAAAATAAGAGAATAAATGTTAAACCACTAATGTTGTGAGATTCTAATACTCTTGGTGATGAAACATCCAATGCCTAATAAATTTATTAAACTGATCTATTACTATACAGATTAATTAATAAGGAGTTACAAAAAGAATAGAACAGTACAATAGGTAGAAGTAATTTTAGGAAATTAAAGTAAAAAGAAATAAAATTTTCTTGCCAACTATTAAATCCCAACTGTTCAATACACATAGTACTCTCAAATGCAATAATTATGACGACATTTTCAAACAATAAACATAAAGGATCATGGAAGGGACGACCAAAATTACAGTGCCCAATATCGAATTTGCCAAAAAAGCAAACAAACATGGTTCTTACTGCATTGACATTTGTAATCACATCAAAACTATATATACATATATATATATATATGAACGCACAAATCCACCTACAAAAATCAAAGTTCATCTCGAGAAAGAGGAACATATATAGTAAACAGATAGATCAAACCTTGCAAACAAAACTCACTGCAGATATACAATCCGCTCAAATTCATAGATCTATACATACCTATATATATATATATCTGTACAAGTACATATAAACATGGTTATATAAACAAAAATCAACGTCTATAGAAACCCTAGGAGAGAGATAACTAACCTTGGCAATGACAGATGAAGAATGGAGGATCGCAAGGATTGAGAGAGTGAGAGGGAGAGAGAGCGCTCTGTAAAGCCAGAGAGGTTTTGTTTAGAGAGATTTGAAGTGACTTAAAACATACACTACCAAAAAAAGGTCAGTGATGGAAAATTCAAAATTAGAAAAATAAGATAATAATTATAATATTATATAAAAACAATTTATATTGTTAAAGTAAAATGTATAAAATAATTTAGGGTAAATTACAGTTTCACCCCCTGATTTTCATCGGCGTTCAATTTAGCCCACCGAAGCTTGTGAAATGACCATTATACCCCATGCCTTTAATTCATTATTAAATTAAAATATACCTAAAACCCTTATTCATGTTAAATGACGTTATTACCCCCGTACCCTAATATCTCTCAAACCTAAGTCTCAACTTCATTTGGTACCAAACGCCTCACAAGTTCTGAGAGAGAGATGTAAGGAGGAGAGAGAAACAGATCTAAACCTAAATTTTCTTCATCTTCGTTTGGTCCTTGATCGAAGATCGAACTTTGGAGTGCAAAATCTCAGCTTTCTTCGTCGAGTTGTTGATCCCGATTCAAGAGCAAATAAGGTTTCTTTGATTTCTTCTCATTTGTTCGATTTCTTTTCCTTCCTTCTTCTCCTTCCATCATTCTATATTGTTCTTCTTGTTTGTGTTATACGTTTTATGTCGATTTGCATGATTTTAGGGTTTCCTTCACTGTGATTTTAGGGCTTTATAGTTGTATGTTATTTCATCTATGTAAATAAGGGTTTATTACTCGAAATAGTTTTTAATTTCTGAGTTATGGATTTCAATCTTGTATTCATGCAATTGGGGGTTTTGGGAAAAATTTCTGCAAATGGGGGTTTCTAGATATTCAAATGCATGTCTAAAATTATGGCTTTTAGCTGATTTAATTTGATGTTAAAAATTAGGGATTCTCTCTAAAATTAGTTGTATGTTAAAAATTAGGGCTTTTAGTTGTATGTTAAAATTAGGGCTTTTAGTTGATTTGTTATGATCTGTCTGTATACTGAAATTATTTTATTATTATTTTTGTTTACTTTGACAGCAAAAAGGGATATTTTCTTTGACTTGTTCTACATTATGGTGATACTACAAGGACTTTGCGTATGGTTGATCCTGATAGATATTCCTTTATAGAACTCACCAATGATGTGTCCTCTCATTGTTTATGTGAAATTCCCTCTGAAATACATGTAGCTATTAATATAGAACATGGGATCCCAAATAGTAATTTAAGAATTGAAGTGAACAATGATAGTGATGTTATGGATATGTTTGAAATCAACAAGTCAGTTCAACAAATACATATTTATGTGGAACCAGTGTTTGTAGATGGACCTTTAAGGTATGGAGAAGATGTTGGTGTTGGTAAGGGTGTTAGGGTTGGTGAGGACAGTGGTGAGAGTGAGAGTGATAGTGATGAGGAGACTAATGATCATGATAATGAAAGTGATGGTGAGTTGGAAAAATATGATATATATGGTTATAGTGATGAGGATAGGAACTAGAAAGCTGAAAAGGGGGATGATGGTGAGGATAGTGAGAGTGATTCTGAGGATAGTGGTTTAGTTCATGAAG
This sequence comes from Cornus suecica, assembly GCA_963922005.1. Taxonomy (NCBI): domain Eukaryota; kingdom Viridiplantae; phylum Streptophyta; class Magnoliopsida; order Cornales; family Cornaceae; genus Cornus; species Cornus suecica. Next base: position 42,344,601 of record OY998247.1, on the reverse strand, counting down.
AGGGTTTAGGAAAACAAATTATGTATGATGATGAGTTAAGTGACTACCAGTCTAATGATAAAGAGTTTGATTATGATTCAGATGATCAGTCTTTTCTTAGGAAGAGGTACATGGACAATAAAACAAAATTTAAATTGTCACAAAGTAAAATTCACAAACATTGCAAATATGGAAAATTGTACAAGCCTGATCCATCTGGAAAAATTGTTTTAGAAGAAGGCCACTTGTTTTTTAATGTTGACCAGTATAAAGAGGTGTTAAAAGATTATGCTATTCAGGAAGGTGTGAGGTTAGACATAAAGAAGAATGAGAGGACTAGGGTGACAACAAACTGTTTAGCAGATGGCTGTCCTTGGAGGATTCATGCCTCACCCTTGTCTGATAAAATCACATTCCAAATCAAAACTATCAAAGGAACTCATAATTGTGTAAGACTGAAAATAAACAAAGAGGCAACCTCAACTTGGATATCTAAAAAGTTCAAAGATAGATTTAAAGAGTCTCCAAACATTACCATTAGTGGTTTGCATGAAGTGTTAAATGGGAACTGTGGTTTAGAAGCCCATAAAATACAGCTATGGAGAGCCAAAAGGAAGGCCTTGGCCAGTGTTGAGGGAAACCATAGTGAGTCTTTTAAGTTTCTGTCATCCTATGTTAATGAAATAAAAAAAAAACAATCCAGAAAGTCATGCTACATATAGGTGCCACTTTCCTTCCCCTCCAGCCACCCCACAATTCCAAAGGATTTTTATATCATTTGAAGCTATGATCAGTGGCTTCAAGAATGGTTGCAGACCCTTCATTGGTTTAGATGTGTGTCATTTAAAGGGGGCTTTGGGGGGGGGGGAGGGGGGGGGGGGGTTGGCAACAATAGCTCTTGATGCAAATAATGGATTGTTTCCAATTGCATATGGGGTTGTAGAGACAGAATGCAAGGAGAGTTGGGGTTTTTTTGTTGAACAATTGCATAACAGCATTGGTCCCCATAGTTCAGAAAAGCCTTTAACATTCATGTCAGATAAGTAGAAGGGTTTAATATGGGCATTGGCTAATGTCTTTCCTGGTGCTATACATAGAAAGTGTTGCATACATATATATAACAACTTTAGGAAGAAACATGCAGGCATAATATTGAGAAAATATTTCTGGAAGGCGACAAGGGCATACACGTTGCAAGATTTTAATGAGGCCATGGAACAGATTAAAGGGTTAGATCTAGAGGGATATAATTGACTTGTGAGACAAGAACCAAAAGAGCAATAGAGTAGGCATGGCTTTAATGAAGTGATTAAGAGTGACCATGTGACAAACAACATGGCAGAATGCTTTAACAATTGGGTAGGACAGTTGAGGGATAAGCCAATTTTAACAATGCTAGATGGGATTAGATGCAAGATAATGGAGAGGATCCAGAAAAGATATGAGAAGGGTTGTGGGTGGAATGGGATGATCACACCAAACACTAAGAAAAAATTAAATCAAATGATGGAAGATAGCAGACAATGCACTATTATTTTTGCTGGTGGAGAGGAGTATGAAATTAGGGAGCAGACAAGAAGATTTATAGTGCATCTTGGCATGAGGACATGTGCTTGCAAAGCATGGCAGATTTTTGGGGTCCCATGTAGACATGTTGCCACTGCAATCTCATACAGCAGGTTCAATTTAGAGAGATTCTATGATGAATTCTACACCAACAGAATGTACATGAAGGCACATAATGGTATGATCCACCCCATTCCTGATCAGTCAATGTGGGATCCCATGGTGAATGAGATTATTGAGGCTCTTAAACCAAATAGATTGCCTGGCAGGCCTCCAAAGGCTAGAAAAATGGATGAATTTGAGCTTCCAGCTGGTACAAGTTTGGTAAGAAAGTCTCTAATATTGTTTTGCAAAAAATGTGGAGTAAGTGGACATAATAAAAGATCATGCAAGGAAAGGACTGCTCAACAAGTTCAATTTGTACTTTGAATATTTCACTTTTATTTTAATTTTATATCATTATAGTGTTTAAATTTCAAAACCATATTTTTATTTCAGAAAACAACAGAGACCAATTCACAATAGATGCCTGCTTCTAATGTCAATTCACAATCTCACCCTCCAGCTGCTCAACATGTTCAATTTGTACTTTAAATATTTCACTTTTATTTTAATTTTATATCATTATAGTGTTTAAATTTCAAAACCATATTTTTATTTCAGAGAACAATAGAGGCCAGTTCACAACAGATGCCTGCTTCCAATGTCAATTCACAATCTCACCCTCCAGCTGCTACCAATGTGAGTTCATTTGGAAGCATGAGCCAACCAATAGGAAATGCCAGAGGACAAACCAATGTGAGTTCAGAAACTTATATTTATTTGATTATTTAAAAATGTGTTTTTTGATTATTTAAGAATGACAGTATATATCTTATATTGTTTAGGTCAATCCAATGAACAAGTTGCCAATCAAGAGGGGAAGGGGCAATGACAAAGGATGGTTGTTGCTACAAGTTCTTTTCTTCTTCTTTTTTTGTTATTTTGGACATGACAGTCTTTTTAGTGATGATACAATTATTTTGGGGTGACGATGGATAGTTATTTTGGTAGTTTTTGGTACATTTTGGCTAACATGGGGTATAGGTCACAAAATTCTTTTTGGACATTGGCCATACCATATGGTATGGAAAGGGGTATACGCTAACAAGTAGAAAGTGCATATATTTTGGTCATTTTGTATTGCAGACTTGTAATCACCAGTAGTGTGTTTTTTGGACATGTAATGCTCATTTTTTTTGTAATTGTCATTTAATGGTCACTTTTTTTGTAGTGACATTATTTCATGTAATGGTCACTTTTTTGTAGTGACATTATTTGACAATGTTATTGTAATGACATTATCAGTTTAGTTTAATGTTAATGCAATTATCTAGTTTGTTCATTATCATTGCAAACACATATCCAAAACTGATTGCAAACACAAATTCAAAACTGATTGCAAACACATGTTCAGGTTCAGGTTTAAAACACAATACATAAAGTTTAGGTTCAAAACACAACACATAAAGTCATACATGAAGTCTTGAGCAAGCAAATGTATCAAGCTTGCATGTACAACTTACTTTAGTAAACAAATTACACACAATAGAAATGAAAATGCACTCAACAAAAGGATTGTAGCAACAAGAAGCTTCACAATGCCATTATTTCCTTCAAGCACCCTTACACTAGTAGCTACTCCCACATGAGCAACTTTCAGATCCTCAATATCCTGCTCTAATTTTCTAACTTTCACTTTCAGTTCATCCAATGCTTCTTGGCTTGGTTTGGTTGCACTCCAAATTGGTTTAGGGTAGCACCAATCCCAAAAGTTGCATGGATTATTTGGTTTCGGACACACGTAGTATAATTTTCCCCGATTCTTCTCATTTTCTGTAACCCTTATATCAGATTTGGGTCTACAGTAACAACTCTTATTGCAAAACCTTAAATCAATCCACTCATTATCAGTTGTGTTAGCAGAATTCACCTAAAAAGAATTTAAATAATATATATATATATATATATATATATATAAACCCTAATTCTAACCAAATTAAATAATATATATATAAATGTTAATTAAGCCCCCAATTTTCATTTCACAAAATTCTAACAAACCCTAATTCTAACCAAATTAAATAATATATATATAAATGTTAATTAAACCCCCAATTTTCATTTCACAAAATTCTAACAAACCCTAATTCTAACATTGAAATCACATACTGTACTTAAATAACTCACTTCAAACAGATTTAATGTTAATTTCTCAAAACTCAAAACTGAAATTGAAGTTTTAGCTTATTGATGTTGAAGACATGGATAAAGCAGGTTGTGAGGAAGAAATGATTCAATGGAATGAGTCGAATCAATGAACCAAGGAGCTTCAATGGAGGAAATACTTCTATGTTGGGTCGAAGCAAGGAACCAAGGAGCTCAAGCTGCAAAACATAACTGAAATGCTTGAAGTGGGTTTGTATATATCTGTATATATATGTGTGTAAGGGTAGTTTGGTCCAAGTACTTATAAAGATTGGGGGTATATTAGACATTTCACTTATTTTATGTTGGTCAAATGTGTCTTTACACACATGTAAGGGTAATTTGATCATTTCACATCTCAAATTGGGTTTGACTAGGTTTGACCTCGCCAGAGATTGGATAGATGGGGTGAAAGTGAAACAAATAAGGGGTGAAACTGTAATTAGCAAAACTAGAGGGGGTGCGGGTGTAATTTATACTATCAACAGGGGGTGAAACTATAATTTACCCAATAATTTATATTGTTAATCTAATGAAAGAAATTGTTTTATTACTGAAAGAAGAAAAAATGTTAATTTAAAGTTATAAAAAATAAAATACTTGATAATATTATGAAAGGTTATAACCCCTTATAAGATTTTATGGAGCATAACTTAGTAATATTATTTAATGAAGTCCTTTTAATAAAATATTTTTTTTTATATTTATATTAAATATAATATAAAAGAAGTAACAATTAGTTAACTATATGTCTATACATATTTAACACTTCATGAATTTCCCCCTAGTGCTTCATCTTCATATTCTTTTGGTGCCACTACCTCGAGGAGCAGCCAAATGAGTTCTATTTTCGACCTTGAGTCCCGAAATTCACTTCCTCTTCCACAGCTTCTTCTCCATCTGCATCACTTTTGAATATAAGATAATGATTTTTATAGGATGTGGACTCTAAATCTTTGTTCTTCTTTTTTGTCTTTATATTTGAAGTATGTCTCAAGCTAGGATTTAAAAATAGGGACCGAAGTTAAATATATTCAAATACTGATTACGTATAACATATAAATATATGACCGGCTAAATTTTGGTACGATTTCTTATATCGAAAAAAAAACCTATATTTACTCATTACAAGAAAAAATAAGAAGATCAAACATTATAGCTAGTAAAAAAATTGAGCACAAAAACACATTATCTACTAATAAAATTGAGCTTGATGATTTTAAAAAAAATGAAAATCATTTTTATAAAAACCGAAGAGTTTCTTTGCTAATATTGATACTTAAATGATTTATAAGAATTACTTAAATAAAAATAATTATTATTAAAATTAAATGAACAACAATGTCCATATGAATTGTATGTAATATACTTATTAGTAATTACACAACAGGTTTACCACTACAATAAGTATTCATAAACCATTCAACCACTGTACCGAAATTTTGCGTTTGGGGCCTCATGAACATGATGATATTAATTAGTAGTAATTCCTCCGGTAATATTGTGTGTGTAGTAGTGTCGTAAAATTTTAATTTTTAAAAATCAATACATAATTCAAGATATATAATTATATGATCCAAGTCATCACAACCCTGTACACCGTCACACCTACACACGAATTTCAAATATATATATTTTTAATTAGTTGATAGTTTTTAATTAGGGTATCAAAAATACTCTTTTACTTTTCATTTTATAAATTGTTGGCCCGAAATACATTGTGCCTTTTCTTCTTCTTTTTCTTTTTTCTTGAAGTAGGTCAATTACATTTATTTTTAAATTGACAAAAATAAAAAGATCTGGAAATTCTTTTTATAAGTGACAAAACGATTAGATAGAAATTTTTATGCAACTTGGTAAAAGTTCATCAATTTTTCTCACTCTGTCATCCTAAATCATCACTAACCTACTACGGAGAACTAATAATATGTAATTTTGAGAGCAATGGTACAATTAGTGCATGATTGGCAAATGGAGTGGAGCCAAAATTTTGGATTTGGTTTGAAAATTTTGCTCTCCATATTTGGCAAATGGTGTGGAAATTTGGAGTAGACACTGTAGCAATTCTATGGTGCAACTTTTGTGAAGGAATGAGCCAAAATTTGGAACCATCATTTTTTATGGTTCATGGTTTTGGTTTTGGTACCAACACTGTAGCAAATTCATTTTTGATATTAATAAATTTCGAAAAATTAAATATTCTGAAAAATTAAATATTTATGAAAAATTAAATATTTCGAAAAATTAAATATAATAATATATTATAATATTAATATATTAAAAAATATTAATATTAATATATTAATATTAATATTAATATATTAATATTAATATTAATATTTATTAATAAATAAAATGTGAAACCCATATATTAATATATTTTAATATATATTAATAAATAAAATGTGAAACCCATATATTAATATATTAATATTAATATATATTAATATTTATTAATAAATAAAATGTGAAACTCATATATTAATATATTTTAATATATTAATATTAATATATTAATAATATTAATATATTTTAAAATATATTAATATATTAATATTAATATTTATTAATATATTAATATTCAGAATTTCAACCCATACCAACTCTACCAAACATGGTTTGGTTTTTCAGCATCACTTTTTCTCACACCAAAACCATCTGCACCAAACATGGTTTGGAACCAAAATAAAACCACACCAACTCCAACCAACCCAACTCCAACCAAACCAAAACCAAAAACCAACTCCACACCGTCTACCAAACAAGCACTTAATGACTCAGATCAAAGATGTCATGTGCTTATTTGGTTGTGAGGTATATAGATTACTTTTTCATATATTAATCAAAGTGTAACAACCTATTGCAACAACTCACCAAGTCATATATATATATATATATATATATATATATATATATATATATATATATATTGTTATAAACGTGTTGTGAATCTGTAAAATATATAATAGAAATAACACCATAGAAATATATAAAAAAAGACATGTATATGCAGATAGGAAAATAACAATCGAAATTAGAGAGAGCTTTTCATTCCATTATCTCTCTATATCTCTCTCTTCATATTGTACATTGCCTATATTTATAGGCTACAAGAAAGGCTTCCAAAGGAAGCAATGATAAACCGAGGTGGATACCATATTACATTATCTTTTACAAGTGGTGGACCCCACATATGCAATAATGCATTCATAACACTTCCCCTTAGGATTCATGACACTAAGGGTGCGTTTGGAAAGCCTGTTTTTTGTATTTGTTTTCTGTCTTCAAATATAAAAACTGTTTTTGTATTTGTCTTTGTTTTTTTCAGCGAAAAACTAAAAACAAAAAAGCATTTGGATGAAGGTGTTTTCACCACTTTTATTTGGTGAAAGTTGTATTTTATGAATTTGGTGTTTTCACTGTTTTTACCACTTAAACAGTGAAAAAACTCAAAAAACAATTAAAAGTTGTATTTGGTGTTTTTACCACTTTTACACACTATTCACAGAAAACAGTTTTCTTGGGGAAAAAAAAGTGAACAGTAAACGCGTTTGCCAAACGTGTTTTTTTTTTTGAACTTGGTGAATAGTAAAAAAACAAAAAATGTTTTTCCATATCCAAACGGGGCCTAAGAATATGCATCATTAAAACTTTATCAGGAAAATCCAGTGGGAAAAATCATTATGAAGGAAAAAGAGTACAATCATCTGGTGTAGCTATAAATGTTTAATCATATCTGCTTCGTTAAAGCCAGAAAAACCCAATAGGAAAAAACTTGATCGAATGGGAAAAAAGTACAGTATGCTGATGTGGATGGAAATAGTATTGCATTATAGATGCCTTGTTAAAACCTTATCAGGAAAATCCAGTGGAAAAAAACATGATCGAAGGAAAAAGAGTACAACATGCAGATATCTTTTCCACATAATTGTCCCCCCTCATCTGTGTATAATTGCATTATTTCATTATGAGATATCTTTGAGTCGACGTATTTCAATATTCTGCACCAGCTTTCTAAATGTAGTAGTTGGTAATGTCTTAGTGAATATATTTGTCACATTATCACTTGAACGAATCTGTTTTGCAAAATATTTTCTCTCCCCCCCATTAGTATAAATATTAGCAACAATTCAATTTGACAGTTTCTTGAGTTGATGCCTGCGTATTATCTATTTCATGTTGAAGCTCAAAACCCAGATCTTAAGAGAACATCCGAACAAAACTTTAATATATCTGATTATAAATGTTGCATGATATATCTGAGTCAGACAGAGATGTATTGAAAAAGAAGGGAGAGTGCGCATATAAGTGTCTCTCTACTTCCTTCTTTTAGATGAATCCCTTTGATAATACTGAAAATTTGTTTCCTCTCCCGGATGATAATCACAAACTCTCATCTCCCTTGGCGATGCCCATGGATGACCTCAATGAAATATTTGTTACGGATGATTACTCATGGCTGGAAGGTCCCTGGATAGTTTCCGTTTCCAATTTTATCCCTAGTAATCCTTTATAAATATCTCACTCCTTTACTTCATTTTATCTACCATCCTCTTCATTAATGACTTAGAAGTTTCTTTCTTATTGTAGATCCAACTCCTCTTACTGTATATCCGAAATCTACTTCTCCTTCACCACGAATGGATCAACATCAACCTTCGGGGTTTATCATATGCATAAGGGAATTTTGATCCCCTACAGATCGAACAGATAATCCTCATCTAAAGGGGGTTATCACTCGCAGAAGGGCAATTCGATCCCTATCACGCTCTACGTGATGAGCCAGCACTGCAAGTGCCTAAGCCAACATGGATCCTATAGACTCGGATCCTAAAGGGTACACTCCCATGAGTTCTTCGATGGTTCCTACTTCCTAGTGCCACTCCTGTTATAAATGTGTCTAGCTCTTCCTTGGGTCCTTTGATCAGATCCGGGACATTTCCAGTAAACGCTAGGCGTCCTTACCAAAGGAATCCTCTTATGAACTTGATGAATTGGGGTCATCTCCAATGCCATCTCTGGAGTGTAAATACCCTGAATCATATCCATAGTCGATATCCAGAGACATTTCCTGGTTTCAAAGCTGGGGTGCCTCCTTTTCTTCAGGCCTTTGCCCTTAATAATCTGGCTCGCTATATTGAAAGAACAAGCTTATTGTGTTTAGCTGATACTATGCTCGATGAACTCGAGCTTGCACGTGCAATTCTTACTGAGGCAGAATTCCTCGGTATCAACCTTGATTGGCTTGCGCAGCGGGTCCAGTATATCGAGGAAGTAGCGCAGGATGACGCTACCCTAGCATGGGAGCAAGTCAGGGCAGAGTCCAGAAGACTGATTGAGGAAGCCATCTGATTCGAGACTCATGCCCAGGAGCTTCGTGTAAGATCAGCTCATGAGAGTTACACAACTGATCGTCTTGATGAGAAGGTGAGTGATTTGAGGTCCACCCGACGTCTGTCTCCTTTTGATCCCTTCATAGGCCATCTTGTGTAGGATAATGGTAATATGATTCTCTCTTCTTTAAAAATAATTTTTCATTTGTTTGTATATGATTAAACTATTATGATAGTTGTAAAATATAACTCATAAGAGAAAAGTTGTGAGTTTTTCCAGTACATGCTTCTGGCATGATATAAGAAGATGATAACATGATCATTATGATTTTCATTTCGGTGAATATATTTAAAACTCAACATATTTTCCCTGGTTCTAGAAAAATATAATGCATCATCAAAATATAATTTTATTCCACTAGACAATAAAATACTAGCTCTTCGAGAGCTTTCAATATGATCTGTAGGACCTTTAGTAAATTTGCTCAACTTCAGGTTGACACAAAATTAATGAACTTCCGGCCAATAGAATCAACAAAGAAATCTGAAACATCAAGGTTAGACATGTTCATAGGTTAATCATAATCTATAAAATCATCAAGAAAATTAATTTCAATTTCTTTTCCTTTTTTTTTTAATTTCACAGAGGCTTGATATAGATTTACCAAATGTCTAAAAGTACTGCAGGGATGCGCTCAATGTCCTTTTATTCCACACATAAAGCAAGGATTATCAGTATAAGTCACAAATGATTTAATTTTGACACTTTTTCCATTTTCTTGCTTGTTGACAGACCACTTAAGGTCGCTAGGTGTGAAATTCCTTTTGGGAATTATAGTGAAAACACGAGTACCAATAGACTTGAGATAAGTTCAAAATACTTAGAGAACATTCACTCCTTATGTTGCTCCTACTGGAGCAGAAAAATGGACAAATTCGAGCGTGGCAATTTCAAGCTTTGTGAAGTTAAACATTATGTCATTTTAACACAATTTTAAATCTCATAAAACTAAATAATAATTCAATAAGTTGGTGCAACTTCAAGTTTGTCACAAAATTAATGAACTTCTGGCCACAAATAATTATGGGGCTTCGGGCTCGCAATAGACTACAGGCTATTATATTGGGAAATTCCAATTTCTGATAAATATCAAATCACTATTAAGCTTCTGGCTTGTAGGATTATAAATATAATATCAAGTATATTCAAACTTCAGGTTTATAAATATAATAATATATGCGAGAGTCTTCAAGCTCAACCATATATGCTTGGTAATATAAATTTAATTGGTAGTTTTAACCACCAAGTGGCGTTAAGTAATGAAATCAAGTAAAGCGGTAGCTTTATACACCAATGTAACGTAAAATAAATTGATTGATTGACCCACTAATGTAACATAAAGTAAATGTTAGTATTGTCAATAACAGAAAAATAAATGTTAATGAAAGAAATTAAATGTCAGTGACAGAAAATAAATGTTAATAAAATATTATAATATAGAGATATCCTTGTCCTTGGAGGTCAATGTCCTCAGTCTTTTTTTCCATTTATATATTAACATCTTATGATTGATTAAATTGAATGCATAAGCATTATAACCAATCATATGAGACAATTATAATCAATAGGTGGTAAAACCAACCATGTAAAACAATTACAGGTGTAATAATATAAATATTTTAAAGTTCAGGGGTCGATACGTAATTCCAGCAATGTTTAGGTGACAACTTGTAATTCCAGTAACCTTTAGGGGCCAACCTGTAATATCAATACCCTTCAGGGGTTAAACTGTTTGTATTATAAATATTAGGGGTCAATATGTAATTAGCACATATATATGTATATGTGTGTAAGAAATGTGCTTTGGTATTCACAAATCATATTAAAATAAAAAAAATTCACATGCGAAAAAAATGGTTCTATCGGGCATGAGTGCAATTTTTCATGGGAAAGAGTAAAGCTTCACATTTTCTATTTATGTACACAAACACAATATAAAGAGTATCAAATGAAGGAGAAGAAGACTCACTATCAATAAGAAGTGTTTTTGTTCTGGATCATGAACCATGGTATGTGTTAGAGGTGCATTTGTTGTCCCACATCGAATAAAGAGGGGAAAGTGAATGGGTGGATGTTAGCCTAACCTATTGGCTTAAGTTTTTGGGTCGAACTGCGAAACATCTACCTATTACAGTTGGTATCAGAGCCAAACCCATTATTTCATCCGGTGACATGCCAAGCACCTGCTTGGAGTCACATTCCCCTGGTGAGTTCGGGTCTAAGGCCGGCAGACAGGGTGGTCAGACCGCAACAAGGGCGTTGCGTGGGTTCAAATGGGGGAGAATGTTAGAGGTGCATTTGTTGTCCCACATCGGATAAAGAGGGAAAAGTGAATGGGGTTTAAATGAGTGGATGTTAGCCTAACCCACTGATTTAAGCTTTTGGGTCGAACCACGAAGCATCCACCCGTTACTGCTCAAATAATTTCAACACACATTTATATATATAACATATTCAAGTATATACATATATCAAGCAATAAATTTCAGAATGAAATTTTCTTTTATTCTTTCTTATCATTATTAGAAATAAAAATATACCTAGAGACTGATCATCAACTCAACATGGTAGAGTCGTATTGATAACGTGTTATAAACATGTTGTGAATCTGCAAAATATATAACAAAAATAACACCATAGAAATATATAAAGAGAGACATGTATATGCAGATAGGGGAAATAACAATAAAAATTGTAGAGAGATTTTCACTCCATTATCTCTCTCTTTCATGTTGTATATTGCCTATATTTATAGACTCCAAGAAAGGCTTCCAAAGGAAGCAACGATAAACTAACGTGAATACCATATTACATTGTCTTTTACAAGTGTTGGACCCCACATATGCAATAATGCATTCATAACATATATATATATATATATATATATATATATATATATATATATATATATGTTAAGCATTATAAATAGAATGGGTAATTATAGTTATCCCCTCGATAATTATAAAATTACATATGCACCCCCTCGAGGGTGTGAAAGTGTAGTTATCTCTAAATAAAAAAGAAGTGTACATAGAGTTGAAAAAAAGAAATGGCATCACAATGCCCTGAGGCCTTGTTTGGCATAAGTTATGCTTCTGGCTTTATGCATAAGAAAAAGAGAAGCAAAATATGTTTTGAGAAGCTGGTACTCCTAACTTCTTTAAAACGATTTTCCAAAGCTCAGAAGTTCTTCTAAACATTATGTCAAACATCGTTCAAAATAGTTTTTTCATCGAGGAAGCCAAAAAAATGCATTTGAAAAGTCAATCCAAACATGACCTAAGTGAAGTAAATCAATGCATCTTAGTAAAGAAAAGAAGCAAGCGGAAAACAACAATGTATAGGACATTCCTAACCAACCAACCAACAACAATGCCTTAGGTGATATTAAAATCAAAAGATGCAAAGCTGCAACCACCTAGTTAAAAATTTAAAAATGAAAAATAAAATCCACTATTTTCATTGCTGAAATGCAAAAAATTCATGTGTCTTGGACAGTGAAAGTAAGCAACTGCATGGCAATCTGATTCTCTCAATCTTCCTCTCATTACAATATGTGAACCGAGGGTTGTTATTGTAAGACTTATCTCATCTTAACAATTGCTAGAATTCTTTTTCAATTAAATTATGAATATTTTATAACATTATTGAAACAAAATTGAGTAATTCTATAAAGTTGAATTAAAAAAAATGCAATTGACCGTTGATATAATTGTTATGCTTAGTAGGTGACTTGTTCATTCAAAATGTCTTTCTTGAAATAGAAACATAAAATTATATATAAAAAAAGTGCTCAATAGGATTTGAACTAAACCATGATATAAAGCTAAACTTGGGCACATGGTGATGATGGAGATGTAACTAATATATAATATTAGCTGTAACACCCCGTATTATTTTCCTTTTTCCTGAAATTAATTCTTATTTAATTTCGGTTATGATGTCACTTGTTCATGACATCCTGGTTACCCGTGGTGTTTCACGTGTAAATTTTTCGCGTTTAGTTTTAAAGTTGACTAGACGACACTACGCGAATTCTTGTTACCAATTACGTGGTATCGTTTCGACATTTAATGATTAGTGCTTCGATTGGACAACGACACGTTTTAATTGATCGGGATTGTTCGGTGTTTCGACGTTTGGGTTCCTAACCCGGTGTATTTCTTTCGGACTAATTTGGTTATTTGGCATCCTGTGGACTTAGGGTTGACGCAATATTATTTGGAGGCTTCCGGTAATTGTTGGGATTTATTATATATATATATATATAATTATATATATATATATATATTGAAGTGGGGTTACTTTGCAATTACGGATAACTGGAAGGTTGCTTTTGCAATTAGGTCATATATATGTATACGCATATGTATATCTGTGTATAGAGAGACGCTGCTTCTTCCTCCCTTCTCCACGACCACAAACCTGCTTCTCTTCCCTTCATCTCCATTTATGCAGGCGAGAGAGAGAGAGAGAGAGAGACCAGCTGGAGCAAGGAGTCGGTGACTGGTTGCTGGTGGTTGTCGACGACCTGGAGTAGCGGCTGGCTGTGGACGGCGACGACGGTCAGCGAGCTGGGTGGGCACGTACTGGTGGCCGTCGGACAAGGGTAAAACGATGGTGGTTGGTGATGGCTGGACTAGGCCGCGCTGGGCTGCGCGCGGTGGTTCAAACCAGAACCGTGTTCGGTCGGACTGAGTCGGTCGACTCAGTGGTGATTCAGGCTCGGTTTGGGCTGATTTTCGGAGGATAGCTCGACTTCGGTATCGTGTACGTTATATCCGAACTTGGTGCGAAACCGTTGAGCAGTTTGCCGGGAATTTCAGATTTTCGGTATGATTTTCAGTTTCGATTTTTGTAGATTTGTTCAAATTTAATTATCGATTGGTAACGAGTTTCAACTATATTGAATAGGATGGTAAGGAAGTCGTTTTGATATATTCGAAATATTTTTCGGACGACTTTGGTCGACGGGCGTCATATTCGGGCGCCGGTACTGTTCACGATGGGCCCGAAACGGTTGTTATGTAAACGTGTTTCAGGTGGGAAATTTTATTTCTCACTCCGTATCATTGAAGTAGTTTGGGGTGTGCAAACCCTTATTTATTTTAATATAGATATATTAAATTGTTAATTTAAATATCTAGAATTGGGTTAGAAGCGATGTAGGACTTAGAAATTAATTTGCGAAATTAATCAAATTAATTCCTACGAAATTGAGAATTTCCTAATTGAATCGAATAAGAATAGTTGGCTTAGAAATTCCCTTGATGATTAAATGGGCTAGAGGATTTTGTAAACGTTGGACGTGAAGAGCTTAGACGTTATGCTAGGTTCCCCTTACGATACGTGAATTATTTGTTTTAATTGTTTTAAAAGCATGTTAAAAGGGAATGACTTGTATATTTGGAATTAAAGTATAAGTTGATGAATTGCAAGCATGCTTATGTGATATAATTGTTTGTCTTGATTTACTGCTTTATTGTTTTAAAAGCATGTGAAAGAGAGTATGAGATTCATGTGGTAACATGTGGATATTGTTCATAAATATGATGTATTACATATTTATGTTGAGGCATGATTGTCATTTGGACCTAGATGCATATTGAGAATATCATGTAGTGTTAAATCATGGTATTGGTATATGTGGGTTGTGAAATCATGTGGGGTGTCTTTGTGTCGAATCGTCGTAACAACTGGCCATGAGGTGTTCCCATTCTACAGAATAATGAGTCGTGAATGGGGTATAGGGTGAGTCGTATCATTCTCAAAGTCGCGGGTCATCTCGTGCATTCGTTTTTACGAATCTTTTATAACGGGTCGTCTCCTGCAACCGCCTTCCTTGTTGAAAGTGTAGTGTCAAAAACACTTGGGAAGAATCGGTGCGGTACTTTTTCTCCTTATAAATCGGTGGAGTGCGTATTCGTTAACCACGTGATGTGGGCAAAGGGTGGTGTATGAGTCACATTGTATATGCATGACATTTATGTGATTTCATTTGACATGTATACGTGATATTATTACATGTGATGTTGGAGTAGGTTTAATATGTGTTATTATTGCCTGTTGGATTTTGGAGCATGTTATGTATGAATATTGTGAAATTAAATTCATATCTTTATAAAATGCTCAGTTGAAAGTGATAAATGCGAAAACATGAATTAAATGAGAAAATGGTTAAAGTATAAATGAAAAGTGTATCGTTATACTTGTGATTATTTACCTTGTGCCCTTGGGGGAGGTTAGGTATATTGGCATAGTGACCTCTGTGGTTAATTATGTGTTATCTGTAGAGATTTGAGGTTAGGGATTGATTGAGTATCAATTGTGATTTGAGGCCTTAGAGAAGACGGTGATAGTTTTGTGGTTTCGGTTGGTTGCATATTATTGACCCTGGATGTTTCTTTCCCACTTAGAGGGAGGTATCCTTTATCGTGGTTTGAGGTTTGAGTGCAGTTAGAGGTGGTTGTGATTGAACCTGTCTAGTTGAGTGGAAATGGCCTATTGATTATGTTAATTATCAATTGTGAAATTGAGGTCATAATGAACTGGAAGATGTATTGATTGATACTAGTTATTCCCATGGTATCGGCCACTAGTTTTCCCTTTTCGTGGTATTAGGGGGTTTAAGTGATTTTATTAAGTACTTGGGGTACTGTGGTGTCGTAGCGTTGTTTCTAGTGCTTAGCTCATCCCCTAAGCATTCCTTGTACTGTGTTTTGTACGCTAGTAAGTAGTCGTTGACTTGTATGTCATTCCTTGAGTCAGTGGTTACGGCGTGGTGCCGAACCTCTTCCTCGTGGTGTCATTTGATTTGGTGGAGTTGGAAACGGATGATTGCCTTCCGTGAGTCCAACGTATTGTTCTTCCTTTACTGTCCTCTCATACATTATAGGAATCCATAGAGTTGCGTTTTCTCTTATTTGGCTGTCATTTCGAAAACGGTGTTTTCTAAACTCATTGTATTTAAAAGGAAAAACTCGTTTTCGCCTACCCCCGTTGCAAATAAAAGTTTTAGTACTTTATAAAATGATCTTAGGATCTTCTTTAAAGAGATTTTAACTTCTAAAAGCCGGTTATGGCAACTGACGGAGATCGGGGGCAAGACAGTCATTTTTACTATGTGGTTTCATAAAAGGAAAACTATTTTATTACTTTTCTTGGGATTCTGAGATTTCGAGACTTCTTTCTCAATATCTCATCCTGTAGAGTTTTGAAAGGTGTTCCATTGTTTCACCTTTGCTTCCTATCATTTCTAGGTCTCTGTATGAGGCTTTGTGTTGTTCAGTGCACACATATAATGTCGCATTTCACTTTCTTTATTGTTGATGTCACCACTTAGGTGATTTGAATTGTCACACGTGTTAGGGGCATGGATACCGAGTGGATTGGTTTCTTTTGTTCGGGTGTTCTCACTAAACACTTGTGGTGTTTTAACCTTGACATTGTTGTCTCGGTTATCTATTGGTTTAGCATTGGGAAGTCTTTTCTTTCGTTTTGCTTTGGTGACCCTGAGGTGGTCGTTCTTGTGAGTTGAGTTTGTGTACTCTTAATGATTTGATTGGGTGGTTTTCCTCGTCTACAGTGAGAGTGTTAGTGATGTGATTGACCCTATTGATGATAGTATTATGAGGTCGATACGATTTATGGTATGGTGATATGATTGAGGTGATCTAGCCTTTGAGAGGTAGATTTTCCTTAGGTACGGGATGAGGTTTGTTATATATATATATATATATATATATAGATGATGATTGTTTTAGTATGCAAGGACGTGAGTGTTTTTCCTTCTATGTTCTAGAGGAGTGAGTTATGAGTATTCCTTGGTACTAGTGGTGGATTTTGACCTGGTGGATGTTAGAGGTGAGTGTGTTTCCCCACTGTTAGGTTTTGTGGTTAGTGTGGTGAACATTTGATGATTTGTCAGGTTTGACCTGGTTGTCGTGTACCTAGTGTACGTTGGTGAAAGTAGTATAGACTTCCTATATGGGTTCTTAGAGTACGAGTCTTAGTAGTACCTTGTAGAATCTTGTTGTGTATCTATATATATTTATATATATATATTCCCGATACATATATATATACTCGTTTACGGTAGCTTGAGCGCGTGCCTTGGGTTTGCGTGGATGGGGTTTGTTGGGCTATATATATCCTTCTAGATAGTTTAGCATTACCTAAACAACCAGAGGATGTGGTAGTTAGAGTATCTTTTCCCACTGAGCTTATTTGCTCAAGGAGGGAATTTCATTTCCCCCCTTGGTATTCTACGCCAGGTTGCAGGAAATACACGGCTATGAGCAGGATGCAGTGCAACGACAATTTTCTTTAGTTTCTTGTTACAGGTTTTGGAGTTGCGCAGGGTGATGCGGTTACGGATGCAGCACGACTGGGTTTGGGGACGTTAGATCTCTGCTGTCAGTTTCCTTACCCATTGGTTATGGGATTGTTATATATTTCTTTTGGGAGCCAGCCTGTTGGCATATCCCTGTTGATGTATCTTTTATTTTCTGTATTTATTATTTCAGGATGTCGTTGTAATTATTCGGCACTGCTATGTGTGTTCTGTATTCTTATTTGAGCATTTGTGGCTCTGTTGATTTTAGAGGGTTTGGAGAGGTCTTGGTTTCTTTCCACTACCTCGGCCCTAGTAGGATTGATGAATGTGGGGCTTGGAAGCAATTGTTATTATCGAAATGTTATTTCCAGGTTGTTGTGTTGTGGTTGTGTATCCGGATGTTCCATTTACAAACGGAACTCTGCCGGATTTTCGTTAGATTCCGTTCCTTTGTTTATTATTCATTTGGGTATGAAATATACCATTCTTATCGTTATCCCATAAGTTCTAATGGTTAATGATATCTTAGTTGGTTGTTTGTATTAAGGATTACATTCTGGATTCCTTGGATGTCCCTGTTCGGGAGTCTTAGGAGTTTAGGAGTGTGTCAGTTGGTATATGAGGATATTATTGAGTTCTAGTATTCTATTTGGCATGGAGTATAATTTTCATTGTTATTCCATGTATTTCCTCTGTTATTGTTGACTCTAGTGGTCGCTTGACTTACGTCACCCTTTGGAGATTCTCTAATTCTCTAGATTAGAGTTTCGGGAATTTTAGGGGCATGACAGTAGGGTATCAGAGTGTGTCATTATTATCCTTTATTGGTGTTTTGTCACGCCCCTAAAATTCCCGAAACCCCAACCCGGAGAATTAGCGAATTCACAAGGGGTGACGTAAGTCAAACGACCACTAGTGTCAACAATAACAAGGAAATACATGGAATAACAATGAAAAATATACTCCATACCCAAACGAATACTAGAAAACTCAATAGTAGGCTCTGATACCAAGTTGTCACGCCTCAAATTTCCTAGGACTCTGAAACCCGAGCCTAAGAACTAAGGGGGTGAATGCGGAAGTAAAAAGAATCGAGAACAAATGACCTTTAATCATTAAACGCCCACAAAAGGGTAAATTGGCCATCACAGGGATAAAGTAATGATTCCAAGGTAAAAATACAAGGTTTGGACCTAAAAGAAGTAATAGGAACAAACGGAACCAAATTTGAAGGTACGAAATGGAAACTAAAACAGTTTGAAATCGGCGTTCCTACATTTAGAGTCAGAAATCTACTGTCAACTTCAATCGACCATTTCGCCCTCACAAACGACTCAAATGAGACGACTCAAAAGCCCAACATCAATATCTTTAAGTCAGCTTTCTAAAAAGCTAAAAAACGCATCCATCCGACACCCGTAGCTCGAGATATGAGCGAAATAGTAGAACAGGTCAGAGCAGGTCTGAACCACCCAGTCGACTGGCTGATGACCCAGTCGACTGGCTAAGGACCCAGTCGACTGGTTGAACCAGAAACCTCAAGTTTTGAAGAAACATTTTCCTCTGTTTCACCCAGTCGATTGCCAGAAAGGGCCAGTCGACTGCCTAGACTAGAAAACCTCAAAAATGACTCCACTACAACCCCAAACCCTTAGAAACTATCAAGAAAGATCCCAACTGGTCCTTGGGACTTTAGAAATGAGGAAAAATCCCCTAACTCGGAAATGAGAAGAAGAATGGTTATTTTAATCAAAGACGGTTCTAAACAAATCCACAAAAATAACCGTCTTGCCCCTGGTCTCCGTTTTAACAACCACCGGGTTATAAAGATCAAAATCTTCTTAAAATGAGTTTGAAATCATCTCTAAAACAAGAAATTTTACCGGGGCTACGGGGGTAGGCGAAAACGAGTTTTTCCATTCAAATCGAAAAGGGTTAGTTTGAAAACCTAGAAAAATGTCGTTTTCGGCTAAATACCTAATACTCGCAATTCATGGCAAATCATCCAATTCACATTCATAACTCCCAGTAAAAATATTCAAGAATGACATTTAAACGCTCTAAGGAGAACATGTTATAATTTGATCAAAATACACAATCCGGCACCGAAGTGCACAAAATAATACAATTCCTGCGCATAGCGCTCCAAGGGATATACATAGACAACAAAACCTCGGCTAACATGCTTGCCGAATCAAAATAACATAGTTTTACTAGTTTGGTTTACATGTGCAAAAGGAACATATTTATCGACCTAATGCCCAACAAAATAAAAGTGTGGTCCGCCTCCCATGCACAAAAGGGCGGACATACATCCACATGTCCACGGAGAGACTACGGAACTCTCCCAACGGGATCATCACCTAAAAAATATATAAGGCATGGGGTGAGCTCACTAGCTCAGTAGAGGAAGCGTCATTGTCTCCATCTCGGTAGTCCAAGTGGTAAAACCCACCCATGGTACATGCAACTACTCCTAGGTTAGTCTTTTGTTCCACATGGCTCTCACGCCAATCCGGAACCCCTTCGAACACCACAAATAAGTTTCCCCAACATGCTCACAAAACAATTTTCCACAATTTATAGCATGCTTCAACATCAATAACATAATCATACATATGGGTTAGTTCAAGTGTAATATAACTCAACACACCCCATAATATGCGCTTGCCCCAATTCGGGGTTAACGAATACGCACTCACTCATACTATGAGTAACGAGTACCGCACCGATTCTCCCCAAGTGATTTTGAAACTTCTCACTTCAACAAGGAAGGCGGTCGCATGAGAGCCCCACTGGCAACTCCCATACTACGAAGATCCGAGAGTGTTGCATACCACCACGATGGGGCAACAACCAACCCTATATCCCCAATTCCCAGATTACTAGTCCGGAGGTGGGAGACACCTATACCTGGCCAGTTGTTGCGACGATTCGATACAAGACTACGTATATAGGTTTACACACCTCGTATAACCCAACACCCACGTTTTGACACTAAATAGTGTAACCAAACTGCATAAAGGTTTTTGAGCTCAACCCTATGCCATCACAATACATGCTTACAATTCACATTTATAAGCCATAAAACACAACATGCATATATATATATATCACAATATCATATTCTCAAAGGCCTAAATCATAGGCTAAGCTATCAAGACCAACTCGCATATATATATATACGGCATATATACACATAGACGCACACACCCTCGTACTAAAACAAAGACAAATCGTTTTTCCCCTACCTCAATTCCTAGCAAGAGCACCAAGAACAAGTAAAGGCCTCCAAGGTGAATCGAATCAACCCAACCTTCTCCAAATCCAACAATAAATGGAGTCTTAAGCAAGAGCTATAGATAGACAACTCCATAAATAAAAAACTGAAGACAAAAATCCAATAATAGAAGCTAGGGTTTGAAACTAGAAATTCTAAAGGAGTAGAAATCATTTACCAAGCTTTGGCTCAAAAGGAAGCTTGGAGCACCAACATCAACTTCCATGCACAAACCCCCTTCAAATTCTCATCACAAGGAAGAGAGAATTTGACAACTTAAGGAAGAAAGAGTGAAGTGAGGGAGAGCAAAGAGAGGAAACACATGGGAGAAGAGAGAACTTTGTGGTGAATGAGAGAATGTCTTGCAAATGGGAGAAACTCGTAAGTGTAGAGATTCTCCACTAACCCTTCTCAAATCCAAGGGTTCAAAATGAAGCTAAGAAAAAGGAAATGAATCCAAGGGCTAAGAATAAGTCTTGCCAAGTGGAAGACTTATTACACAACTCACAAAACTCATTAATTTGCCAAACGGGGCCTTATCATCCAAGGGCTTAGAATAAAGATGGAAATCAATAAACCATCCAATGGTTGAGAAAAAATCTTGCCAAGTGGATGACCAACAATAATGGTTTATTCCATTTAAGTGCCTACCAAACAAGGCCTTATGATCCAAGGGTCTAAAACAAAGATGGGAGAATGAGATCAAGGGCTAGGAATGAGACAACACATGAAAAGTGGAAATGACCAAATTCTTCCAAAGTTGGGGTTAATTACAAGAGTGCCATCAAGACTCTTTATTACCCTTTTATCCCTTGTCATCCTCTCTAATTACCAAAATGCCACTCATGCCCTAATTTTTACCCAAAATCTCTACACTTCCCACTAAATGCTCCAAATGTGAAATTACTCATTTACCCATCGGTCATTTCTTTCCCGAAATCGTTTTCAATAATTTTCATTAATTTCAAAATGAAAATACAACATGCTACGTACAATTTTTATAACACGTACAACATGTAAGGCATGAAAAGACAAATAAACACATAAACACATAAGCACTTAATTGTTTAAATAATTTTTTTAAATTAACCCGTAAAAATACCGGACGTTATATGTTTGATAACCTTCAGTCATTGGTTTTCATTTGTTCTCGTTTCTTTTTACTTCCGCATTCACTCCCTTAACTCTTAGGCTCGGGTTTTGGAGTCCTAGGAATTTGGGGCGTGACATTAACACTATTATAGTATTATTGTTAATATAATTTAGGATAAATTACAGTTTCATCCCCTCTTGTTTGGACATATTACACTTTCCTCCCTCTTGTTTGGATAATTATAATTTCCCCCTCTAATTTGCTTTTGAGTTACACTTTCCCCCCTCTATCTGAGCTCAAGCGTAGTTAACACCGGTCAAACACATTTTATGAAGGGAAGTGTCTATATTACCCTCAGTTACTGAAAAAGACCCTTTTGCCCCTCCCTTTAGTGGACCAAAATGCCCTTGCATATATATAAATGAATGTAAAGAAAATGGATTAGGGTTTCAATATCGGAAATCACTCTTCCATTAGGGTTTTGCAAATATTATTTGTTAATTTTAAAAGATAAAAGAAGAATTATGTATATACGTATCCAAATATGACGTTTCCATTCCTATGGCAACCTTGATCATCTTCTTCAAATCCAATTTCTCCATGGTGGCTTTGCCGCAAACCACCCCACATCCGCTTCCCAAAATCCCATATTTGACTGCCGTCTCCAAATCCAATACATGCCCATCACCACCCACCTCTTACTTCATATTATTTTTACTGGGGGAATCATGTAATTAACGATAAGGATGACAGAGGGTTAGAAATTGTCACGCCATGCTTCAAGATGAGTAAATGAGTTGATTGAAGAAGTTAAGATCCCGTTTGGTAACCGGTCTGGTCCGGTTATCTCTGGTTTGGTCCGGTCTGGGTGATGTTCTGAAATTCTGTTTGGTAAGCGGTCTGGTCTAATGGTCTTGGTCTGAGGAAACTGGAACCAGACCATGTTTGACAAACTGTCTGGTTCAAAACTTCTTTGAACCAGACCCTGTTTGGTAAACTGATATGGTCTTAAATTTCTAGTAAACTGTGAAAATATTGAATATACTTTATATGATGTAATAACCTTAAAACCCAAACATTTAATTTGTAAACATTTGTTAAAGTCGATTGATTTTTATTATGTATTTCTTACATAATAATACTATATTGGTTTTGTAAAAATTTCTTAGAGTATGATTATTGCACTCCAATTCTCAAATATAACAACAAATAGGTTTATATAAGCCACATTTTTTATTATACAAAAATTACGATAACACAAATTTCACAGGTCAAACACTAATATTACATAACAACTTCAACTGTCGATAACATGTAAATAATGCATTCTGATATTTTGGCTTTTAAAAAAAATTATTATTTATAATTTACTATTTCCTATTTATTTATTATTTATTATTTTTATTATATATTATTTAATTCATTTTCTTTATTATTTATTATTTTTTATTATTTATTTATTTTCATTTGTTTATATATATATTTTATTAATTATTATTGTATTAATTAATTAATTTATTATTATTTTTATGTAATATTTAATTCATTTTATTTCATTTAATTTGTTTATTATTTAATTCATTAATTATTATCATGTATTATTTAATTAATTTTGTTTATTATTCATTTTTTATAAATATATTTCATTTAATTTATTATTTATATCATTATTTATTCATTTATTTTAATTAATTTTTAAATATATTTTATTCATTTATTATTTATATTATTATTTATTCATTTATTTATTTTATTATATTTATTCATTTATTATTATTCTTATGTATTATTTAATTCATTTTTCTTATTATTATTTTTATGTATTATTTAATTCATTTTTCATATTATTTATTTATTTATTCTTATTTTTATATATTATTTAATTCATTTTGTTTATTATTTATTACTATTTATTCATTTATTTATTTTTGTTTCTAAAATTATTTTTAATAATTTATTATTTATATTATTATATTTATTTATTTATTATTATTTTTATGTATTATTGAATTTAATTTATTTTGTTGATTATTTAATTTATTAATTATTATGTATTATTTATTTCATTTTTTTATTAATATAATTCATTATTTATATTATTATTTATTCTTGTATTTTAATTAATTTATAAATATATTTTATTCATTTATTATTTATATTATTATTTATTATTATTATCATATTTAATCATTTATTATTATTATTTTTCAATTTTTTATTTCATTTTGCTTATTATTTATTTTTTTTTTGTATTATTTAATTCATTTTTTTTTATTAATTATTTTTATTTTATTTATAAATATGCTTTATTTAATTGATTATTTATATTATTAATTTATCATTTATTATTATTATTTATTTATTTATTTTTTTAATTAATTAATTAATTATATTATTATTATTTATTATTATTATATATATTTTATTATTCATTATTTTTTTTATTCATTTATTAATATTAATTTTTAAATATATTTTATTTAATTTCTATTTTTATTTGTATTTATTCATTTATTTTTGTTAATTTATAAATATATTTTATTAATTTATTAATTAATTAATTAATATTATTATATTTATTTATTTTTATGTATTATTTAATTCATTTTATATATTATTCATTATTTTATTATTATTTTTTTTTGTGTTTTGGTTATATATTGGTTAGATTTTGTTCAATTATTGGTGAACGTTTTGGTAGATTTTGGATAGATTTTATAACCAGACCAGATAGAACTACCAAAAATTGTGGTATTAATAAAGGTCATTTTGTTTCAATTTTTTCACGCCCCAAATTTCCTAGGACTTAGAAACCCGAGCCTAAGAGCTGAGGGATTGAATGGAAGTAAAAAGAAATGAAAACCAACAACATTCAGTCATCAAACACCCATAAAAGGGTAAGAATGACACACCCTGATACCCTACTATCATGCCCCTAGAATTCCCGAAACTCTAATATAGAGAATCAACGAATCTCCAAAGGGTGACGTAAGTCAAATGACCAACTCAGATATCATTATCCATGAAAAACGTATGGAATAACGATAGAAAATGGTATATTTCATACCCAAATGAATAATAAACAAAGCAGCGAAATCTAACAAAAATCCGGCAGAGTTCTGTTTGTAAATGGAACATCCGGATACACAACCACAACACAATAACCTGCCAATAACAATTGATAATAATAATGGCTTCCAAGCCCCACATTCATCAATCCTACCAAGGCCGAGGTAGTGGAAATAAACCAAAACCCCTCCAAACCCTCTATAATCAACAGAGCCACAAATGCTCGAATAAGAATACAGAAAAACACCTAGCTGTGTAGAATAGATACAATAACATCCTGAAAGAATAAATATAGGAAAACTAAAGAATACATCAATAGGGATATGCCAACAGACTTGCTCCCAAAATAAATACATGACAATCCCATAACAATGGGTAAAGAAACTGACAACATAATACTATCATCCCCAAACCTGTCGCGCTGCAACCGTAACCGCATCACCCAACGCAACTCCAAAACCTGTAACAAGAAACAAAAGGAAACTGCCGTTGCACTGCATCCTGCCCATAGCCGTAACCATTCCTGCAACCTGGCGTGGAATACCAGGGGGGCAAATGAAATTCCCTCCGTGAGCAAATAAGCTCAGTGGGAAAAGATACTCTAACTACCACATCCTCTGGCAGTTTAGGTAATGCTAAACTATCTAATAAGATAAATATAGCCCAACTAATCCCATCCACGCAAAACCCAAGGTACGCGCTCATATATTACCGTACATAAGTATATAACGAAGATATATATATATATATATATATATATATATATATATATACAAGTATACATGTATAAGTATGCAACCTGAGTCTAGACCTGTCAATGGATCGGATTTGGATCGGATCAGTTAAATCCAAATCCAATTTGTTAAGAAATCGGATTATCGGATTCGGATCCTAATCGGGTTATCGAATTTTATTTTCAATCCATATCCGGTTAATATCCAATTCGGATCATAATCGGATTATTGACAGGTCTATTGATAAGGATGACAAAAACTCCCGATCCGCGATCCGAATCCGATAATTCGATAGATTTTCACTTAGTTAATTTATATTCAAATTTCTTCATTATAGAATATCTTATTCGAATATCTAATTTAAAAAATACAAAAATCAATAAATACTGAAACACTAAATTATTCACACTTTTAATAATTGTATTTATGATCAATCATTATTAATAAATAATAAAAAAATTAACAACTAACAATAATATACATGTATAGTATTAAATATATACACATAAAAATATCAAATATATATTTATATATATATAAATATATTTTATATCGGATCGGGTTATTATCGGATCGGATGACATAAATCCAAATCCAATTTGTTAAGAAATCGGATTATCGGATTTTATTTTCAATCCATATCCAGTTAATCGGATCGGATTTGGATCGGATTCGGATCAAAATCCGATCCATTAACAGGTCTATAGACTACAAGGTACAACTATGACTCATACTCCAAGTACCAACATACGCTAGGTACACGACATCCAGGTCAAACCTAACAATCATCAATTACTCACAACACAAATCAGAAGATCCAACAGAGGAGATCACACTCACCTCTAACATCCACAAGAATCAAAATCCACCACTAGTACCAAGGAAGGCTCAAATCCCACACCCCGATAACACAGGAAGGAAAACACCCACATCCTTGCGTACTAACACAACCATCATCAATATATATATATATATATATATATATATATATATATATATATATATATAACAAACCTCATCCCATTCCTAGAGAAGGTCTACCTCTTAAGGACTAGGTCACCTCAATCATATCATCACATAAACACCTTAATTACTATCTCCAACAATGTCAATAAATCACCCGATCAAATCACTAAAAGTACACGAACTCAACTCACAAGAACGACCACCTAAGGGTCACCAAAACAAAGCAAAGGAAAAGACTTCCCAATGCTAACCAACAGATAACCAAGACAACAACGTCAAGGTTAAGAATACCCCAAGTGTTTAGGGAAAACACTCGAACAAGGAAAAACACCACAAGTGAACAAGGAAAGAACACCAAAAGTGAACAAGGAAACCAAAAACGAATGGCCGACAGTGGAAGTAATAAAAAGATGAATCCCAGAGATTCAATAGTTTTTAAGAAAAATATTTTCAAACTCAAATCAATCCATTTGGCATCCATGCCCTTAACGTAAGAAAAACTCAAATCACCTAGGTGGTGACATCAACAACCCAGAGAAAAGGAAAGGCAACACTATATGTGTGCACTGAACAATAATAAGCCTCCAACCCGAGACTTAACATGACTCGGAGCAAAGGTGAAACAAGAAACCACCTTTCAAAACACTACAGGTTGAGTTTTTTTTGAAAAGGAAGTCTCAAAATCTCAGAATCTCGAGACAAGTGATAAAATAGTTTTCTTTTTGAAAATCACACAGTAAAAATGACCGTCTTGCCCCCGGTCTCCGTCAATTGCCATCACCGGATTTTTGAGTTTAAAATCTTTTCAAGGAAGATCCTAAGATCAGTTTATAAGTGTTAAAACTTTTCATTTTACGGGGGTAGGCGAAAACGAGTTTTTTCCTTTTAAATACAAAGAGTTTATTTCAATATTTATAAAACACCGTTTTCGAAAAACAGTCAAATAAGAATGAACACAACTACAAGGATTCCTATAATGTCCCGAAAGGACAATGAATGAAAAATAATACGTTGGACTCACGGAAGAGAACCATCCGTTTCCAACTCCACCAAATCAAATGATAACACATGGAAGAGGTTCGGCACCACGCCGTAACCAATGAATCTAGGGATGACATACAAGTCAACGACCACGTACTAGTGTACAAAACACAATACAAGAAATGCTTAGGGGAATGAACTAAGCACTAGAAACCACGCTACAGTACCCTAAGTACTTAATATAACTCACCTCAACCATAACCTCTTCTCACCCAATCAAAATCTCAAACTATAGTTGATAACCTATTTCCTCAAAAGGTGAAAGACACCTAAAGGTCCCTACTACAACTCACAATCTCATCACCCGCCTTCTCGAAGGCCCCAATTCATAACTGATACTAAAATCAATCTCAGACCTCAAATCTCTAACAAGGTCACACAACTGACCACAATCACAAAACTACTAACCACAATCACACGACTACTAACCACAATCACAAGATAGTTAACCACCTTCTCTAAGGCCTCCACCTTAAAATCAACTCTACGGTCTCCACTAACCTCAACCAACCACATAAGTCACAACGTCAATATACCTAACCTCCCTTAAAGGCATAAATGTATATGACAACAAGTATAAAGATTATAATTCGTTATACTTTTTAAATTACCACATTTACTTCGTGTTTCACATTATTCATTTCCGGTTGAGCATTTATAAAATATGAATTTAATTTACAAAATTCATAAATTTTAACATGCTCCAATATCATATATACATATCAATAAAATCACAGGATGATATGCAATGCAAGGTACTCACAGACCGCCTGTGGTACACACACACAAAAATACACCCTTCCCAAGGGTACTGGATCATTCTCCACCATTCCCCTAAGTCTACAGGCTCACTAGGGAATGTGGACTCATCGAACCGTCAATCCCAAGTGCTTGTGACACTTCACACTTTTATCCGGGAATACGTAACCACGATATAGTCGAGCACACAGTGTAACGTCTGGTATTTTTACGTGCTAATTTGAAATTTTATTTATTTATTTATTTATTTATTAAACAATTATGTGCTTATGTACTTATGTGCCTAACATGTTTATATGCTTACGTGACAAATTGAAAATATTGAAATGTTGGGAAAAATAAATAAATGACCAAAGGGAAAATTAGTAAATTCACATGTATTGAGTTAGTGGGTTTTGTAGAGATTTAATTATTAAGTGTTGGGGAGATGATGAGTGGCAATATTGTAGTTGTGTAGAAGACTTGGACAAATTTGTAAATTTGATTCATAATGGCAAGGGTTGTGAATAAGTGATAAAGGGGTGGGTAACTTGGACATTTCACCACTACCTTTAATGTTGTCATCATTGTGGCCCTTGGATCAAATCTATCTTGCCATCTTCATTCCTAACCATTGGATTGGATTCTCTACACACCAACCCTATCTCTAACTCTATCATTGTCTTCATCTTCTCTCATTTCTCACCAAGAACACACTATTTTACACACACATTTCTCTACACCAAATTTTCGGCCACCATGTTCTCCTTGGAAATTTGGCTTCAAGTTTTGCTCTCTCCTACTCTTCATGCTTGATGGATGGTGAGCACTTGGGGTGGTGTTCTTGAGCTCATAGTGGTAAGTTTCCTCTCTTTTTCTAGGGTTTTGTTATAAGAAATCCTAACTTCTAAATTCTAGAAATTCATGTGCTAGTATTGAATTTTTACTCTTCCATTGTTCATTCTTGTGGAAGGTTAAG
Organism: Cornus suecica; assembly: GCA_963922005.1. Lineage (NCBI taxonomy): Eukaryota > Viridiplantae > Streptophyta > Magnoliopsida > Cornales > Cornaceae > Cornus > Cornus suecica. The sequence continues at coordinate 42,315,180 of OY998247.1, read as the reverse complement.
AATTGTCTTCAACCATCAAGTGAATTAGCTTGTGGTGAACTCTAATTTCGTTTGGAAAGAACTCATTGGTGAGTTCACAAATTTCTACTCCCTTGAATTATTTTCCATGAAACCTAGTTTAACCATTATTGGGTTTTTAGCCCTACTTTGAATTCTTGATTATAAACCGGTTGTTGCTACTAAAAACCATTTGTTAAAAATCCATGTTTGTTTTAATGTTGCTTGAAGGCTTGGGAGACCTTTGACTCAAATTATTGAAATCACCTCCATGAAGCTCTCTTGGTCATTCTTGGTTCGGTTGTTGTTGGCGTCATTTGGACGAATTGCTTGCACCCTTTTGCTCATTTGCTTTGCTTGGAATTGAGGTAGGGGAAAAATGAGTTGCTTTAGTTTTTGTACGAGGGTGTGTGCGTCTATGTATATATATGCCGTATATATATATATGCGAGTTGGGTCTTGACAAATTAGACGATGAACTAGGCCCCTTGAAAAGCATGATTATGTGATTTTAATGTTTGTTGTGTTTATTGATCATAAATGTCATATTATGAGCACGTGGATAATTTTGACATAGTATATTGCATAAAGAGAAAAAACATATATTATGATGGAGTATGGTTGATGAAAAATCATATGTGAATATTGAGTACGTCATGTAGTGTCAAAGTCATGGTGTCGGAATATGAGGGTGGTGTAGTCATATGTGGTTAGTCGGGTTCGGATCAAAGCAATAACTGGCCAGGAGGTATCACGCCTACGGAACTAAAAAGCCGGCAAATGTGAGTTAAGAGTCCGGGAGGAGGCTTATTTTCTTGACTCATGTGTAGTCATGGCGTACGGAGTTGCAACTTGGGCTCTCGTACAACCGCCTTCCCTGTTGAAGTGATAGAGAGAAAAATCACTTGGGAAGGGTCGGTGCGGTATTCTACAATTACTTGTTGAGCTTGTATCCTCGAAAGTAATTGGACAGAGTATGTATCCGTTAACCTGAGTTGGGCGTCTTGTGTCTAGTGGGGTATGTTGAGTCATGGTGTATTTAGACTATTATATATATATGTGATTATGATGTTATTATGGAAGCATGCTATAATTATAGAAAAATTGTGTTGTGAGCATGTTGGGGAAACTTAATTGTGGGGATCGATGGGGTTCCGGATTGGCGTGAGAGCCATGTGGAACAAAAGACTGGCCTAGGAGTAGTTGCATGTACCATGGGTGGGTTGTACCACTCGGACTACCGAGATTGAGGCGATAACGCTTCCTCTACTGGGCTAGTGAGCTCACCCCATGATATATATATATTTTTTCAGGTAATGATTCCCACTTGGGAGGCCCGTAGTCTTCCGGTAGAGACTCGGTATTGGTTCCGTCCTTTTTGCGCATATGGAGGCGGAGTACTTTTGTAGAGCATTGATAGACATTGTATACATGTGCTTATTTTGTTTAGTGCTTCAATTAAGTTAGACCTATTCTCTTTCCTGCTAGTATGTTAGTTGGGTAGCTTGAATTGATGTACACCCTTAGAGCGCTATGCGCGGGGACCTTATTCGTTTGGAGCACTCCGGTGCTAGAAATGTAAAACTATGACTTGTTTCGCCTTAGAGCACTTTAAATGTAATTATTGGATCTTTTTTTTGGAGTTGTGATTATGAAACAAATTATTTGCCATGAGTTATGAGTATTAGGTGTTTGGCCGAAAACGGCGTTTTTCTAAGTTTTCAAACTAACCCTTTTCGATTTGAATGGAAAAACCCGTTTTCGCCCACCCCCGTAGCCGAAAAAATTTCCTTGTTTTAGAAATGATCTCAAACTCACTTTACAAATATTTTTAGTCTAAGAAACCGGCGATATTTAAAACGGAGACCGGGGGCAAGACGGATAGCTTTAATAAACCTCCTAGAAATGTTTTTGTTTAAACATTTTCAATTGACGAGTATAATTTGGGGTATGGACCTAACTAAGGGTATATTCAAGCATGGGTATGTATCCTTAGTTGTTACGGTGGTTTTCAGATCATTTTGGGCATTTTCGGGTTCGTCGGTCGACTGACGCAACCCCGTCAGTCGACTGGCAAATAGCCGTAAAACTCTCTGGTGGGGTCAGTCGACTTATGGTTTTTGGTCGGTCGACTGATGGTCCCACCAGTCGACTGATTTCCCTTGTCAGTCGACTGACTTTTCCTCAGGGTGTTCTAATTCGATCCTGTTTCGATACCCCTTCATTCTTTTGGTCATATCTGGAGCTACAGATGTCGGATTGAGGTGATCTTTATCGTTTTAGAAAGCTGACTTAAAGATCTTGATGTTAGGATTTTGAATCGCTTCATTTGAGTCAGTTTTGAGGGCGCAATGGTCGTTTTAAAATGGTGGTATGTTTTGAGCCTCGATACCTCACGACGACCGATTTCTTAAAAATGTTGTAGTTTCCGTTTCGTACCTTAAAATTCGGTTCTGTTTGTTCCTATAACTTCCTTTAGGTCCAAATATTATATTTATACTTTGAAATCACTATTTTATCCTTGTGATGACCATTTTACCCTTGGGTGGGCACGGATGCTTAAACGGTCCGTTTAAGGTACCGTTTGTGTTGTTTTGCTTCTATTTTGATCCCGAGAGGTCTTCTTGTCATATTGTAGGAGTGAAATGAAATTTTTACCCTTTTGTGGGTGTTTGTTGACTGAAGGTCATTTGTTCTCATTTCTTTTATTTCCGCATTCACTTCCTTAGCTCTTAGGCTCGGTTTTTGGAGTCCTAGAAAATTTGGGGCGTGACACACAGGGCCTTGGACGATATGTCCTCCTCCTATCATAAGTATCACGAGCTCTCTCAGGGCTCCTAAACACGTTTCTCATCTTTTTAGTTCCGAAGGCGTGAGACCTCCTGGCCAGTTGTTTCGACGATCCAAACACAAACGTCTACTCGTGCACCACGCACAAAGGAAGTAGACCACACCAAATAAATTCTCTGCAAATGGTGAAATCATGCACTCCATGCACCAACACCTATGTCTCGCAATACATGGTCTACGAAATAAAATCATGTCCAACATAAATATATCATGCACCATATTTATGAAAATACCCACATGGTAATATCAACATAAATCTCAAAATCTCTTTTCATTCTTTAAAATACAATAAAGCAATTAAATCATATGAAAACAATTTCATATACAATTCATGTTTTCAAAAATATATTTTCCTTAATTCTTTAGAAAATATTTCAATTTCCCTTATCATGCCTTTAAAATAATTTAAACAGATAATCCACATATGATGAGAGGAACCTAGCATAACGTCTAAGTTTCTCACATCCCACGTTTACAAAATCCTCTAGCACATTTAATTCTCAATGGAATTTCTAAGCCGTCTATTCCTATTTAATTAAAATAGGAATTTAATTAATCTCATAGGGAATAATTTAATTAATTTTCTTAAATAATCCCTAAGTCCCATTTTGATTCTAAGCAAATTATAGATATTTAAACTAACAATTTAATATATCTATATTAAATTAAATAAGGGTTTGCACACCCCAAACTACTTCAATAATGCGGAGTGAGAAATAAAATTTCCCACCTAATTTACGTTTACCGAACAACCCGAAATCACACAGTGTCAGCACCCGAATATGAAGCCCGTCGACCAAAATCGTCGAAAAACTATTTCGAATATATCAAAATGTCCATCTCGACAACCTATACGATATATACAAAGCCCATTAGCAATAGGTTAATTAATTCAGTTCAATCTAAAATAACCCAAACAAAAACTAAAACCTATATGCGATTTCCGGCCAAACCGTTCAACGTAAAAATACGAAATTAAAGTATGACGAATATGACATAGATACGAATCTACTCACCAAATATCAGCTCAAACCGATCAACGGAAGTCGCCGAACCGGCCGCTCGAAGCTCCGGCCGAACCGGTCTGCAACTCCCTGCTGCGCGTCGCCACTGTGCGCGACCACCACGTTGCCGCCCTGCGCCGCCTCTAGCCCAACGACAACCACCATAGCACCACCCAGTCACTGCCGCCGTCTGCAACTCAAGTTGCAGCTACTGCTCCAAGTTATCGACAACCACCAGCCGTGTACTCTCTCCAGCCGACTCCTCTCTCTCTCTCAAGCTTCCATGGAAAAGAAGAGGAGATGCAACTATGGTTGTGGAGAGGGAGAATGAGTTGTGCGCATGAAAAGGGAGGAGAAGAAGACATACAGGAGTGGTTCAGATCTGTGCGTATATGTATATACATATATATGCGAAATCGCACAACTAACCCTCGACTTATCCATAATTGCGAAATAACCCCACTTCAATATATATATATAATTAAATATATATATATACAATAAATCCAAATTTATTACGGACCAACCCCCAAGTGTGATTACGCAAACTGGTAATTACACAAGACACCAATTAATTAAAATAGTCCAAAATAAATACACCTGGTTAGGAACCCAAACGTCGGAACACCTAACAATCCCGATCAATTAAAACGTGTCGTCGTCCAGTCGAAGTACTAAACATTAAAGGTCGAAACGATACCGTGTAGTCAATAATAATAACTCGCGTAATCGTCAAAGAGAAACCGTAAAGTCATCCAGTCGACTTTAAAACTAAACGCGAAAAATTTACAAGTGAAATACCAAGGATAAACAATACGTCAAGAACAAGTGACGTCATTAATGAAATTAAATTATGATTAATTTTAGGAAAAAGGAATATAACACGGGGTGTTACAAATTTGGTCTGGTTATATTTTTTGAGACCAAGGCAAAACAAACATGGTCTGGTCTCAAAAAATCATGACAAGATCGAAAATATGGGACCATAACCGGTAAACAAATAGGGCCTAAGGAATTGATTGAAGATGAAGGGTTATGTTTAATACTGCAATTAAAATGAATGTAATTAGGGATGGATCAACATATTTTAAAATGGCAAATAGGTAAATGCAATTCTAATATATTTTTGAATTAAATTTATAATATAAATGTAATGGGCATTTTAGTAATTTCAAATTATCGATCAGCTGAAATCACTTAGAGGGGGGAAATTGTAATTATCCAAAGAAAAGGGGGAAAAGTGTAATATGTTCAAATAAGAGGAGTGAAACTGTAATTTACCCTATAATCTAATGTATCACATATTATATATATCTATATTTAATGCAACACATTATATATATCTATATCTATATCTATATATACTATAAAATATATAAATAATATATAATAAAATTATATATATATTAAACATAATATAATATTAAAATAAGGGAAAACTACATTTAGGTAGAGTTAGGGAAGGTAAATTACAAATTGATCAATTTTTAAGTTCTAATTTCTAATTTGATCAATTTAACTAAATTAATTACAGATTGATCAACTTTTTTGTTTAAAGTCTGAAATACCCTCAACAAAATTCCAATCTATTTCCTCTTCTTCTCTTCTAAGATTAATTACTCTCTAGGGGTTGTTTCAATCTAACCTAGGGTTATATGATTTAGGGCTGAGATACCCTTTTTTTTCTTAACATTCTAGGGTTTAATGGCCTTTGTGTGTCTCTTTACCAAAGAAAAATGTATTATTTGCCCATGAGTGACATCCTCTCCTTACTACTGGTGAAGACCATGTTGCACTATGGAATTCTATAATCACCAGTGATAATTTCATTAGTTTTCATCTGAATCCAACAACCCACACCAATAATACTCACCTATGTCTAGTTAGGCACTGCCCTTCAAATCAGGGGAGAGACAAAGAAGAAGAACACTTTTCACTGCATTTTGATAACCAGAGCTATATATACAGGGAAGAAGGGAGACTATGTGAAATGTGACGTGTTTAAATTAGTCCATGAGCTCATGATGTACCTAACATTGCACCAGAGTCTCCTCAATGTTAAGCTTATCTAAGAAATTAATAAGAAAGATGTGGCAATTATTTTTTGGGTTATTAATGGAGGAACCATTTGGTGAAAAATGTGGGCAAAACCAATATAGCTCCCTGATTTGATCAATAATTATTTATCATTTGATCCATATTATATCAATCTCCAAAGTCCCACCCCCTGGTCCGGGAGTTATTTCTAGGTACTTGGTTATTGTAATGGCTTGGTATGCCTTACTGAGGATGTTATGACTTAATATCAATCTCACCTTTCTGTGGAATCCTACTATTAGAAAATAGCTGAAACAAGTAATCAAAAACTAAAATGGGGGATTTTGGAATGGAAGAGAAGAAGAGGAAATAGATTGGAATTTTGTTGAGGATATTTCAGATTTTAAACAAAAAAAGTTGATCAATCTGTAATTAATTTAGTTAAATTGATCAAATTAGAAATTATAATTTAAAAATTGATCAATTTGTCATTTAACTTCCCTAACACTACCTATATGTAGTTTTCCCTTAAAATAAAGAACCTGTTAGGGTGAGTCTAGAATTAGATTCTATGTCCTTACAAATTAGCCCCGCTACAGTGCTCACGGTCTTTATTGCGTTTGTCTCCCAGGATACATCGACATTTCTTCTCCAATGACAACACTACAAACGAGAGAATGATCGAACCTTCTATGTGTAGAACTTACTCTCTATTACTATCTATAACTATTCTAAAAGTGTGAAGGGAGTAGAAATATTTCCATACATTTTTTAAAAAAAAAACAAAAAATATATAATTAATATGCATTAATTGAATGATAACTCTAATAGGTAATTTGAAAAACATAGAGTAAAGAAATAAAAGTGCAAGCACTTTTGAAGAAAATTAATGTATATTTGTTCATTTACTTCCTATAATTAATGTATTATTTATCACAAAATGTTATAATTGACAATTTAATAAAGAATTCTAATATAATTAGTGGTGTCATTTACTAATAAGTTTTGTCACCTTTATATATAAAATGAACTAAATCATCACACTAAAGTATTACTAACTAAAATAATTTATAAAATTATAACTATACTCTGTTAGAAAAGTGTCTCAAATTCTATTATAATTAGATTTCGTATTTAGAGTTGTATTGTAAAAGGAATTTCTTGTTAGAGAGTTTTATTCTCTAAGGAGTTGTAATCCTTGTCCAACAAAAAAATAAGTTTTCTTGTTCAACAAGGAATGTGGTTTAACTCTATAAATAGAGACCTATGTTTTGGGTTAAGACTTATGAGAAGGAGAGAGATGTAGTCACATGGGGATCGATGTGCTTTGAAGGGTAGAAAGAGTTTACGTATTTGGTAGAGTAGACACCGATGGGAGAATAGGCTCAATGGGAGCTATGGAGAAAAGACAAAAAATGTTAGGTTGCAAAGCTTGGTTGAGGTTGTTTTTGATGTTGATAAGTTGGAGGTTGTGTTTCAGTTGACGCATGAAGGCATATGGCTCACAACGGTGTAGTGGAGAGCGCGTAGCAGTGGTAGCTCGCTGGTGGCTTGAATGTGCTAACGAAATTGTTGGGTTTCAAGTTGATGATGATGTCGAGTTATTGAGTAATTTGAGTGAGACGGTGAAGAGGCAGGTGGTCGGGACGAGATTGAAGGCGTTGGTAGGACAATATGTGAGGAAATAATTCGAGGGTAGTGGTGTTTTTCTTGAAAATATTGTGTAGAGTTGATTATGAAGATAGGAACTGTGAGGATTTAGGACTTGGCGAAGTGAAGGATTTTATGATCAGTGATGTCACGCCCCGAATTCCTAGGACTCCGAAACCCGAGCCTAAGAACTAAGGGAGTGAATGCGGAAGTAAAAAGAAATGAGAACCAACGACATTCAGTCATCAAACACCCACAAAAGGGTAAAAATGCTCTAATACTATGTTGTCGCGCCCTTAAAATTCCCGAAACTCAAATCTAGAGAATCAGTGAATTTCCAAAGGTGATGTAAGTCAAGCGACCGCTAGAGTCAACAATAACCAAGAAATACATGGAATAACAAATAGAATACTAGAATTCAAAAGTATCCTCTAATACCAACTGACATGCTCTTAAATCCCTAAGACACCCTAATTGGGACATCCAAGGAATCCAGGATGTGATCCTTAATATGAATGACCAACTAAGATATCATTAACCATGAAAATGTATGGAATAATGATAGAAAATGGTATATTTCATACCTAAATGAATAATAAACAAAGCAGCGGAATCTAACGAAAAATTACGAAATTGTTACATGTCATACCTGACATCGAGACGAAGCTACCCTCTGAAAATCAGCCCAAACCGAGGTCGGGAAGTCGACCAAATCGCTGTCGCAAGGTCCAGCCAGAACTGCCCCTGCTCGCGTGAACTGCTACAGTGCGTGACCTAGGCTGCTGCGACCCACCTCTAGCCGCGTCGTCGACCGTCGCGCCACCAGCGCCGCCGAGCTCTGCCCAGTCCAGTCGCTGCTCCAGCCAAGCCGCAACCAGTCGCGCAGCTCCCTCTCTCTCTCTCGTCGGTAACCATGGAGAAGCAGGAGGAGTTCAGTCGTGGAGAAGAGGGGCTGCTTCGGTCGTGCGTGAAGAGGAAGAAAGAATATGGAGCAACGTGCGTGTAGGAGAAGATAGATGCAGATCTTCGTATATGTATATACATATATATAACCTAATTACACAACTAACCCTCTATTCATCTGAAATTACGAAATAACCCCAACTCTATATAGTCATTTGAAATAATCTATATAGGTATAATAAATCCAAAATTATGACGGACCAACTCCCAAGTGTGATTACGCAAGCTGGTAATTACACGGGACACCAATTAAATAGAATAGTCCGAAATAAATACACCTGGGTAGAAACCCAAATGTCGGAACACCTACCAAGCCCGATCAATTACAACGTGCCATCAACCAATCGAAGCCCTAAACATTAAATTTCGAAACGATACCGTGTAGTCAATAACAATAATTCGCGTAGTCGTCAAAGAGAAATCGTAAAGTCATCCAGTCGACTTTAAAACTAAACGCGAAAAATTTACACGCGAAATACCAAGAATAATATGAAAGTCATGAACAAGTGACGTCATAACCGAAATTAAATTAAAATTAATTTCAGAAAAAAGGAAAATAACACGGGGTGTTACAAGTGATGATAATTCTGATAGTGATTGGATAATATAAAAATAAAAAATAAAAAATAAAAAATTGAGATGATGAAGATTTGATGAAGGTGGAGATTGCGACTTGGTATAGAGGTAACCGAGTTTGAAGAAGATGAAGTGATCGCGGAGAAGACGCGGTTATGAAGATAGTGTTGAAGATGATATTGATGTTGAAGAATGTTGAAGATGATGTTGATGATTGAAGATAATGTTGAAGATGATGTTGATGTTGAAGAATGTTGAAGAAACGCACATAGTCATTGTGGATGTGGAACATGATGCGTGTAGATGAAAAAGATGAAATCGAAGAAGAAGAATGTTGATGAAAAAGAAGAAAATAATGAGTAGAAGAGTGTTGATGATTGAAACAAGGTGGAGCTTTGAGAAGATGATAGAATTCGAGCCAATGTGGAGATTGTTAGGAAAATATCTCAAATTCTATTGTAATTAGGTTTCGTATTTAGAGTTGTATTGTAAAAGGAATTTCTTGTTAGAAAGTTTTATTCTCCAAGGAGTTGTAATCCTTGTCCAACAAGAAAATAAGTTTTCTTGTTCAATAATGAATGAAGTTTAACTCTATAAATAGAGACCTAGGTTTTGGGTTGAGACTTATGAGAAGGAGGGAGATCTAGTCACATGGGGATCAATGTGTTTTGAAAGGTAGAGAGAGTTTACGTATTGGGTAGAATAGATATCGATGGGATAAGAAGTTGCGAAGGTAAGAATGAGTTGTGAGTACACACGGAGATATTTACCGGTGTTGGTAATTCTCTACTGTTGTAATATCTCTATAATGAAAACTTTTCTCATCGGTGGACGTGGATCAAAGTTGGGGCTGAACCACGTTAAATATTGTATGTTACATGTGTGATTTGTGTGTGTGAGTAAAAACATGTGTAGATGATCTTGGGCGGATTAATTTCTAAGTGTGAGATGAGAATTAATTCCTAACATACTCAAGTTTTATTTTTAGTATTCCAATACATTAATCCCTTCTTAAAATACAAAAGAATTTATAACTAAAGTGTATTTTCATTTAAAGAGTCGAGCCTTCCAATTAATTTTGTGCATTTATATGTTATCACCTTTTCGAAATACCGTGCATTCCTATTTTTCAAATCTTAAAACAAGTATAAAAGTTAAAGAGACACTCACATTACCCTCGTCACCAATATTATTTTTCATATGTTTTGTATTTTAAATTTTAAAGAAATTATAAAAGTTAAAAGAGGCAAACCAGGTGACCCTCCTTTCTCACGAAATATTTCAGTTTTGATACATTGAATGAATTTATTTTGATTTAAGGTATTTCAAATAAGTTATTAAAAGTGATACTCCCTCCATCCCATTTTAAGTGTTCACTTTGGGAAATCTAATTTTTTAAAATAATGACTTTTAACATTTTTTTTTAGTGTATGAATTACCAACTTTACTCATAGTGGGGTCCATGATGATGTGATGGTTTGTAGTATATATTTTTATTATTTTAATGCATGAATGTTAAATTAGTAAATATATAAAATGAAATACTTTAACTTTTCAAATGTGGACACTTATTTTGTGACGGACAAAAACATGAAAGTGAACACTTAAATTAGGATGGAGGGAGTATTAATTTTCAATGTAATATTTCAGTTTGGTATACCAATATACCCTACATTTAATGTGATATTAATCTATAATTTAGTGGTACACCAATCGACCATGCATTTTAAAAAATGTTTGAACTAAAATTATGTTTGTATAATTTTTTATATTAGTTGGCCATCCAAGTGGAGGATGGCTCATGGTTTATTGATTTGTAAATTGCATGTATAATGGTGTTGTATATAAAAAACTTACGAGTTTTCTTACTTTGAATGATTTCTAACACTGAGAAAGGTATTTTCGAAGTGAGGCCAAGTTGACAATCCTGAGCTCCTAACCTTCCATATCTGTTTCTGCAAAGGATCTAATAAACCAAAGGTTAACAAAGGATCCCAAAAAATAGATTACCGCTGCAAAGGCCTCGGTTAGTACCCTTAGTAAAAGATTTACAATTTCATTTTATGTTTTACATTATCATTCACAAAGATGGTCGTGTCTATTGCTGTAAATTAATAATTAATAGTTTAACATTTGTTTAGTTTATTTTTTACATTATCATTCACAAAGATAGTCGTGCCTACTGTTGTATATTATTAATTAATTTAACATATGTTTACAACTTATCATGTTCGTAGGTCTCACTTGTCTCAATATAGCCTGGTGATGAAGATCTAACAATCGTGGTTCCTTGGTAAAATCCTTATTCATATAATGATATTGTAACTGTTAAGAGTAATAAAGCAACCTCATTCTTTTTCAATCATACACTAAATAGGAATTTCATTTGTCTCTAAGAAGATATGATTCAATTTAAAATTATGACTACCATTTTTATCCATTTTTTATAAAAAATTTAATACTACAACTCCGTTTACATGCTAAACTTTTTTTTTCGCTTTGTTTACCAACTTCAAATTTCAATTGTGAACCAAATCTTATTGCTTGGTCGCATTATTGTTTTATGCTCTCAATTTTTAGCATTTCGATGATATTTCTATTTCTATTTAAAAATAAATTTAGTTAATGATTATGGATTGAGTTTTGATTGCTCATTTTTACTTATCTTTCTTTTTTCTTTCTAATCCAGTCGTAAAAGATGTGAACCTTCTTGACATGGAACATAATATTTTGCGTATAATATAACACTAAAGTACATATTTTTAGAAGAGCTTAACAACTATTCGTACACTTACAGATATAATTTAAAATTATAATAGTTTTAAGAACTTAATTAGATAATTAAGTTATATTATTAAAATTTATGTACATATGTTTCTTGCATCCCACGTGCTCTTTGCTTGTATATATATATATATATATATATATATATATATATATATATATATATATATATATGCATGAAGAGAGAAGGAGGAAAGGAAGAAAAAGATTAAGAGTGCGTTTGGAAATTAGTGTTTTCATTTTTGTTTTCTATCTCTTGAGAACAAACAATTTTCTTGTTCTTGTCCTAAGGATAATCCGGAAATAAAAACTTGTTTGGTTGGAAATTTTGTCTAAAAAATTTTCGGGAATAAAAAAAAAACACGTTTTTGAGATTTATTTGGAATAAAAAGTAGAAAACAAATTGTTAAAGGGTGAGATTAAGTTTAACTTGATTGTCATCCCTTGTACAAACCAGCTACAATGTACACTTCCAAGTCTTCCATACAACAATGAATATGACCACTCTGTTGCTGTTCAAAAGATTAGTATACAGGAAAATATATATATATATAAAAATATATAAGTAGTAGCATGTACAAAGAGCACATCACCCCAATTTGATTGGGGATGTCAAGTTGCAGAGGTAAGGGTTTGTGTTGGTGGTGGCGTCGATTTGCAGTGGTGGTGGTGGTGGGAGGGCAGTTGGTGGTGGGGGTGGGGGTTAGGGTTTGAAGGTTGAAGATGGAGGTTAGGGTTTGGAGGTTGAAGATGGCGGTTAGGGAATTTGTAAAAATTATTATTTTTTTGGCTGAGAACAAACAGTGCCAAAAACGAAAAAACACCATTTTGGTATTCTCAAATTTTGAACTAAGGGTGAGAAAACGGTTTTTTTACTGTTCATGAAAACAAAAACCATCAAAGGCTCCCAAACGCGTTTTTGTTCCTGTGAATAGTGGAAAAAACAAGAACAAAAACGGAAACACCAGTTTCCAAACGTACCCTAAGAATTTTCGGAATGAATGAAATGAGAATTGAAAATGACCCATGGGGGTATTTATAGGCAAACTGGTGCTTGTTCGGGTTAACCCGAACTAGTACCAGACACACCTGTTCGACCCAACAGGTACCAGGTCACAATGGTTCCACCCGAATCAACACCAGGCGTGTTGGTTTAGTTTAAGTGCATTGGTTCGGCTTTTAGGTCATATGACACTTGGCAATGTCTCTTTACTTGAATAGTTTTTCTCCAAAATCATTAACTTGGGTCCTCTTTTGGTATATATTTGTGTTTTTTTGCTGTGGATTTAGAAAAACACAAATATATATTTGTGTTTGTGGAGTGCTGTGAGTTTAATACAGAAGCATGTTTGGTACAAACACTTTTGTTGTAGATATATATATATATATATATATATATATATATATATATATATATATACAAATGTGGTGTTTTGGGGTAAAGGGAAGTGGTGGTGTCTAGAGGCGGCGACAGTGGTGAAGTATATGCATATATATATTGAGTCTTTTTTTGCTAACGCTGGAAAAAAAACCCTTTTTCTGTTAGGAAAATGAATCTTTTTTTGCTAACATTTTTTACTATTTAAAACAAAATAAAGTCAGCCAAACATGTTTTTATTGAAAAAAAATACTACAGTACCAAGCAAAAAATACCAAACACAAACGCATACCAAACAGAATCTTAGTGAGGATATTTTAAAATGTTAAACACTACCTTTAAACCCAAAATGCCAATATTTTAACATGCTGACTAGACGCTTACTAGATATGAGAGAGTAACATGACTACCTGTATATTCATGATAAAGATCAAATATGTTGCCTAATAAATGACTCTAGAGGGAAGGGGGGGGGGGGGGGGGGGGGGGGGGGGGGGGGGGGGTAATTCGATTTGCTATTTGATAAATATAATTGAAATGCTATATGATAATGAAATTTGATAAATATAATTGAAATGCTATATGATAATGAAATATAAAAAGCACAAAGGAATTTAAATCAAATAAAAGTAGGGAGAGAAATGCAAATACTTGGACACGCAATTTTTAACGAGGTTCAGAATCCCCATGATTCCTATGTCCTCGACTTAAGATTCTTCTTGAGACTTCCCAAATCCACTACGGTTTGATCAAATCTTCACAAGAAGCACACCACTTCTCCTACCGTTCCTCCTTATGGGTAAAGAGCAAACATTTTCCAAGAAGCACACCACTTCTCCTTATTAAGAGAATACCCTCTCTTAGGCTTGATTTAAGTCACACCAACCCTTTGATTATAATGATCTTGTAGAATATAAATATCTTTAAAATATTGATTTGTACAATTGTAGCTCTCTCGCTCACAAAACTAGAGTAAGAATTTGAATAAAAACGGAAGCTCTAGACTTTGAAATATGTGAATGATGATACACAAAATGTATACGAAAGTTTATTTTTGATATTGCAAGAGGTAATATGTAAAAGGAGTTTTAAGCCTTTTTATAGCAAACCCATTTGGTGTTTTTGGCATTAGAGGTATCTAAAGTCTAATATAGTCGTTGGAAAGATGCACCAAATTCAACAGAGCCGTTATAATGCAAAATCACTAGGATGGGGTGAGCTGGTTTGCAAATGGGGTGAGCGGAGTTCTCAAAATATTTTGTAAAACTTTTGCAAATCAAGTCAGGCTAGCTCACTTAGGTTGGGTAGGCTAACTCTTAAACTCAAATTAAATAATTGAACATTTTAAAAATAATTTTGTGAAGTGAATGCATGTTCAATTAAATTTCTAGAGCTTCAAAGATAATTCAAATAATTACTTTGACAATTAAAATCTAAACACTCACCAACCTATCTACCCTAATCTTCAAGTAATGGTTGATCCTCTTTGAGATGATTAACTTCAAGCTTGATCATCTTTGCACTTGATCATCTTTGAACTTCAATCTCTTTGCATTTGATCTTTTGTTCATCCTCATTACTTGGCAATGCCATGTTTTTTTTGTCCGTGTGATCCATATATGATTTTTTTTTGTTTTTACAAGCTTTGATAAATACTCATTGTAACCATTAATACAATTACATCATTAATGGTTTGTTATCATCAAAATTATGAAATTGCCCTTAGATTAAAACCTTAGAGCCAACCATCTCTCCCTTTTTTATGATGACAAAATATTAATGTGTGCATAGAGACAGGGGCGGAGCCATTCAATGGTAAAATTTTTTTTTAGCCCCAAAAAATTCATATATTAGAGATATGTTTGTAAAAATTGCATATGGCCCCTACAAAATTTTGAAAATATTCCTTAGGTAGCCTAGAAAAATTTAATTTTTACCAATAAATCTATAACAAATTGTATTGCCCTCCCCAAGTTTTAAAAAGAATTCATTTGATAACCCGGAAAAATATAAAATTTACTAATAAAGTTATAAATAATTGCATTGTCCCCCAGATCAATTTTATGGCTTCACCCCTGTATTGAGATAATGTATATAGATAGCATATACATGTGAATTTTGTCAAAATTCCCCCCCCCATCATATGAGGTAAGATAACATTATTTTTTTCTCTCTTTCAAACCCTAATTTGGGTCATTCTTGAAAATTTGTTTTCAATTCTTAATGTTTTGTTCATCTTGCTCTCATTTATTGCTGATTTTCTCACTATCTAATTCTATGATCAATATATCATTGTTTTCTTGAATCAATTATTCCGAGCCACAAATTCTCAATTGGTTGTCAATATGCATAAATTTGATAAAACATTGAAATCTATATAATGCATAGACATATATCACATTGTCATTAGCATGTAAAAAGTCTGTAAAAAAAAATCATGCTATGATACCATGTCAAGTACATGATTTTGTCCAAAAGACTCATGACGCAGATATATCAGGATAAACACGGGTACATAAATTACATAATAATAAGTATGAATAAGCATATGATAATCACACAATTCTTCTCCCTTTTGTCATCTCAAAAAGGGCGGAAAGGTATTAGATTCCATCATAATCAAGACCAATTTTTTTAAAAAAATTTATTTTTGAATTTAAGTTTTAATACTCTATTTTCGTTTGGCAGTCAACTCTAAAAATTTGAATTTTTGAAAATAAAAAA
Source organism: Cornus suecica (assembly GCA_963922005.1). Classification (NCBI taxonomy): domain Eukaryota; kingdom Viridiplantae; phylum Streptophyta; class Magnoliopsida; order Cornales; family Cornaceae; genus Cornus; species Cornus suecica. Next base: position 42,299,217 of record OY998247.1, on the reverse strand, counting down.
AATCAAAAATTGATTTTAAGCATAACTTGCACAAGAAAACCCAAAATACTTCCAAAATTGTTAGTGCAAATTTTCAAAAATGTTCTAAATTTTGTTGTAAAAATATGATTATTAAACCCGAACTTTGAGAGATTCAAAAATTTTGTTTCCAAGTTCTAAAATTTTCATTTAGAAAATGCGAAGTATATCATTTCCAAAAGGTTCCCCAAAAATCTTCAGAGGTACCTCAATTTTTATTAAAATCATCGTTGAATATAAATTTTGACTTGGAAAAGAAACATCAATTTTCAAAAAATTCAAAAAAATTTGATTTAAAAAATGACACATGAGACTATTTTTAGAAAATTCACTCATTAGTAAATAGCAAGTTTGAAATTTTCAAGGGTAAATTACAGTTTCATCTCCTCTTGCTTGGACATATTACACTTTTCCTCCTCTTGTTTAGATAATTATAGTTTAACCCTTCTAGTTTGATGATTGGTTACACTTTCCCCCTCTGTCAGACTTTCGGCACAGTCAACGCTGGTCAAAGACATTTTTAGAGGGGAAATGACTATATTACTCATCAATTAATGAAAAACATCCTTTTGCCCTCACTTTTAAGTTTTTAAATGAACAAAAATACCCTCTAAAAATGTAGTTAGAGAAGGTCATAATAAAAAACATTTAAATATTTCTAATTTACTATAATTCAATTTATCCAAAAAAGAAAATTCATATTTCTATGGATCAACTCTAGAATCAAGGAATTGAAAATCAGTATTATCATTCTTTTTAAAATTCAAAAAATAAAAAAATTGACCCACAATACTACAAGAATTCGAAGTTGAGATTTTTTTTCCTAATTTGTATTCAAAACCACAATTTGGAAACCCTAAATCTGTATTTCCCAATTTGAAACCCGATTGCCGTAGTTATAATTCTTAATTTGTATTCAAAAATGGCAAATTGGAACCCCTAAATCTCTAATTCCCAATTTGAAAGTCGATTGCAGAGGTTGAAGATGGAGGAACAGAGGTTGGGGTTGAGGTTGAGTGTTTTAATTTCCCTAAATCTCTATTTCCCAAGATGGTGGGGTTGTTTGTCATGGTGGCGGCTCGGTGGTGAAGACCGTGGCTGGGTGGAAATTGCCAGATGAGAGAAGATAGGGTAGGTTGCAGCCGTTGTGGTGGTGTGCTAGTTCTAATCTACACACACAAAGAAGAGGAGAATGAGGAAGAGGAGGACGACGGTGGCGGCGAGTAGGAGGAGGAGGATGGCGGCAACAAGGAGGAGTAGTAGGACAAAGGTGGTTATGAGTTTTATAAATCTCAATTTTTTTGTCGATCTATATATACATATATACGTATATGTATTTCTCAAATACATATATACATATATAATTTGAGAAACAACCAACAACTTAATAAACTGAGATGAGTTGAAAGATATTGCTTGAATTTAGCATATGGGTTGAGAATCTATATATATATATACATATATGTATATATGTATTTGAGAAACAACCAACAACTTAATAAACTGAGATGGACTAGAAGATATTGCTTGAATTTAGTATTGAAAACAAAATTTTTTTCCTTGTAGACTGAAAAAATTGCAATACGAGGGGAATTGTAGGAGGAGGAAAAAATGCCTAGGGTTTGATTAAGGCTTGGATTTGAAAAGTTGACTTTTTTCATATGAGTTTGTTAAAATGCTCATGTTCTTGGGTTGAAACTAAACAATATTCTTAGGTTTTATCAATTTAATTATTTTAATTTTTTGCTTTAATTATGATTTATAAGAATTAGTGTTCAATTCAATGTTAGGGACCTTTAATTGGGTTTAAACTAAAGGGTAAATATGGTAAAATTATTTTAAAGATATTTTTGAATAAATTATAATATAATATAATAGACATTTTAATAATTTTTAATTATCGATCACCTGAAATGACTTAGAAAAGAAAAAATGTAATTAATAAATAAAATTAGAAGGGTCAAATTGTAATTATTCAAATAAAAAGAGGAAGTATAACCAAATAAAAATGTAAAACTATAATTTATCCAATTTTCAAGAACTCCAAATTGGATAGCTTCATTAATCAAGAACTCCAAATCAACACAAACCCAAGTAAAATCACACTTCCTGCAATTGAGTATTTAGAATATCAAAAGAATTTATCAAATCTTCAAATTTTTTCTTAACAGCCTTTGACAATTCATGTTCATATCTTCGAAAACCCTCAAATCCCAATAATAAAATTTTCCCAATTTTTGAAATCTCCAAATTGAGGGAATGAAAATCACAAGAGCAGAAAATTTGAAAAAGTGAATTTAAATTGCAGAGTATGGTCGGGCAGTGGTTGCAGATGGATGATTAGAGGTGTTGTTGATGGTGTAGATCGGTGGTGGTGGTGGTGGTCTGTTGGTTCGCGCGGAGGCGGTGTATGGTGGAGTGAGGCGGCTATAGTGGTTCGGTGGTTGTGGTGTTTGATTGGAGAAGATGAGATGAGGCGGTGGGGCGGTGCGGCGCATAGAGAAAGCCACGGTCGGTGAATGTTCAGTGGTGAAGGATGAGCGACGACGGTTGTTCGCGAAGCGGCTTCGCTGGTGTACGCGAAGGATGGGTGGTGATGCGCGGTGGGGATTCGATGGTTGTGCGCGATGGAGAACTGAGCAAAGTGGTGGTCGGATGTTGCAGGGTGGTGCGAATTTGTGAAGATGATGGTGGTGTCGTGGTGGTGAAGATGATGAAGTTTGGAGTGGTTGGTCTGATAGAGAGAAAGAGGCGAGAGAGTGTGATAGAGATAGAGTTAGCCTAGGATTTCATAAGATAAATATAAATATAAATAAAAACACAAATATATATAAAACTATATAGTTTTGTTTTTCTTATATAAAAAAAAATTTAGATTACCTCAAATTCACGTGTCATGCCGAATTCTCTTCGGATTGAACAAAGTTAATCCTTTTGAAAGGGTTTTGTAAAAATATCCCCAAATTGATCTTTCATTTTGACAAAACAAGTTCGATGTCACCTTTAGAAATATGGTCTCGAAGAAAATGATACCGAATTTTGATGTGTTTGATCTGAGAATGTTGGATAGGATTCTTTGAGATACAAATTGCACTTGTATTATCACATTTAATTAGAATATGATCATATGTAAGCCCAAAATCTTCAAGTTGTTGCTTAATATATAGTGTTTTTGCACAACTATTACCGGCAACTACATATTTGGCTTCCGTCGTTGATAAAACCATGAATTTTTTTTTTTTATTGTTGGTACCCAATTTTTTATGCCACTTGGCAGAATAGTAATGAGCCACGTGGCAATGGATGTAATTATTGGAAACAAACAAGACAATATCAAAGTTCCTTGGGCCTTTTCCGAAAGAAGGCCAGGCCTAAGCCCAAACCCATAAAGTTTGAGTTATATACTTACACTAAGGGAATCTAGACTATGCCAGGTGGAAGTAGAGAAGAAATGGATTGAAGATATCCATGATACATACAAGTGATGACATGGAAAAATTTAAACAAGTAAGAAAATGGAAGTTGAGAAAAAATAGGCTTAATGGGCTACGTGGCCTAAAGTTAAGGAAAGTAGTTCTCTAGTTGAGGCAGACCAAAGAAGGAAAACATGCCAAAGGAAGTTCCATTGTAAACTGCAACCAACACATGGCAAAAGGATAATGATTAATGATGACACGTGGCAACATCTAATGATGAAAGTTAGAAGTAGGAATGACATGATTGATCGTATAAATACAACACTTGGCTCAATTTGAAGGGCTCTCCTGCAGCAACCAACAAAACTCAAACACTTACAATTTCTTACAATTGTATCTCTATCCTTATCAATTTGTACTTATATTCGTACAATGTTAGTCCAAATTATTTATGTTATTGTCTCTTCATTCATTACCTTGTAATTCTTATTGCAAGTAGTGAGATTTCCAATTTCCTTTCAATTCCAGTCATTCAACTTTACTGCAATTCTTTTTTCGTGCAATTTCAATTACTGTCAAGTTCTTCAATTTTTTTTTCTTGCATTCTTGTTTTCTTTTAAACTTTGACAAGTCCTTTTGACCAAGGCAAAAAGAACTCTAGAAATAGAAATTTACAATTTCTTATTTCATAATCGCTTGATTTTTCAACCATCATTCCAAAAGAAAATTTGCACATTCTTTTGCAAGTTCTTTGGCTCTTCCAGAGCCTGGCACGCCCACATCTACCAACTACCAATTTTTGTGCAAACTTTTAGTGGCCCGCAACGGGACATGTGTCAAAGTTTGAAGCATGCCATCAAGGCTTCGGTTAGGAAAGAACATGATGCCAAGTGGAGAAGAAATGGAAGAAGTGCCACTGGTTTCCACTGACAGTTCCAACCTTGGGCCAGATCAGGAAGTTTCATTGCCTCAAGACGAGGCATTTGCTCGGGTTCAGACTACATCATTGAAAGAATTGTTTGGAGGACTCTATACAAGATTTGATGCCATGGAATAATCAATTGCCGAACTTAGGGCGTCTTCCAACACTATAGGGTTGGTTTCTCAGTCGGTGCCATGTTTAGCCGTGCCAACTCCAGTCACTCTGCCACATTTGGCTGCTGCTGCCATGGCATCTGCTGTAAGCCAAACTCTCCCTCAAGTATTTAATCCATCTTCAGCCCCATGCATAAGTATACCTATGAGTTTACCAATTCCATGGCCTAAAGTGCGACCACAGCTAACTCTATCACCAGTGTTCCCAACACACCCACCAAATCTGCTATATCTACCTCCTCATTATGTGCCTCAACCATATTATCCACCACCTTGCCAACCATTCATTCCTCCAAATATTCTAGGACGTGATCTACCAGACCCGGGGGGCAATAACCAACATTTTTGGTAGAATCCTGTGTTTATTCTTGGAATGCCACAACATGTGGCACTCGGGGAGCAATAGTCGTTCAATCAGCCTCTTCCAATTAATAAGCTAACCTAATAGATTGTCTTGGATAGAGACTAGTTGGAAGATTTCATTAACCAGTAACATGGCTTAGCTGGAAGAAGACTTAGTAGACCCGCATATAGAAAGCCATATCCAGAGGTTATTGATGAAATTGAGTTTCCAACGGGTTACAAAGTACCTGATTTTGTGACCTTTGGAAGAGAGGGAAATCAATCTACCGTGGAGTATATTGGAAGATTCACTGTTCAATGTGGGGAGACAGGTGCTAATCCTTGGCTAAAAATGAGGCTCTTCCCAAATTATTTAATAGGGGCAACCTTCTTTTGTTATATTCCTCTTTCAGCAAATTCAGTTCAGAATTGGCAACAGATGGAAGAGCTTTTTCACAATCAGTTCTACCAGTCAAAACCAGAGGCCACCCTTGCAGATTTATCCAGATTATCTCAACTACTTGGTGAAATTGTGGAAGAATTCATTTCTAGGTTCAGGAGAACAAAGTGGAAGTGTAGAGTTGATATTCCAGAATCAGAATATGTGAGGCTGACCCTTAATGGGCTAGACTTTGAGCTCAGGAAGAGGTTTGAAGGAGGGGAATTCAGAGACCTCTTTGAATTGGCTGGCCGTGCTACTAGGTATGAGATTATTCTAAAGGAGGAGAGAGACATGAAGAATTCCACCAAGGGTACTTACTACCGAGATCCAAACTATGAAGTTTTTGTAGTAGAGGCCGATGAGGGATTAGAGACAAATCTGGTAGAAATCAGCATCAAGAAGCCATATGTGTGTGAGGTGTTGTCCAAGCCAAAATCATCTACTAGTGGTTCCTAGCCATTTTCTAGTGCTCCCAAGAAAGGAGTAGAAATTTTTGGAAAAGTGTATACGTTTGACCTGATAAGGACAATAAATTTTTGATCACCTCTTGGCAAATAAGATGATTATTTTTCCAAAAGGACACATACTTCCTTCGGTGAATGAGATGAAAAGCCATGAATTTTTTAAGTACCACAATTCTTCGAGTCATATTACCAATAATTATGTGGTCTTTAGGAATGCTTTACAGAAGGCCGTTGATGAGGGAAAACTGAAATTTCCAGAAAAGAAGCCAGAAACCATAGGAGTAGATGACAAACCTTTTCTTGCCATAGTCAGCAGCAATGTAATCACTTTGGCAGAAGAGGAAGACATCAAAGGAAAAGGAAATAGATGGCTAGAGGTACCTACCTCAAGGGATTTGGTTGTGGAAGATCTGGAAAAGGAGCTGATAGAAGCCCAAATTGCTCTTATTAATCAAAGATGTTGCCCAAGTTGTAAAGAATCCGGCAGCAAAGGGAGCAGACGGAGCAAAGGCACATTCATCATTCTTCTAAAACTAATGTGTACAATAGGTTAGCCTATTAGTATGAGAGGAAGGAATTTTAGCCAAATCCTAATGACTTTAGGCCGAAAGGGGTGACTATTATCCGCATAAGGGACCATCCGGCCGAAAGGATTTTTCTAAATCCTTAGAGAATTCCTATGTTTAAGAGAAGTCCTCCTATACAGTCAGAGGTATGGGTACAAAAGGGTGATTTTTCACACAGAGTCAGGATGGTTAAGCCTCCGCCCATTCTTTTGAATGTTTGGCAAAGGCTGAAACATCTAAAGTTCCCAAAGGAAGAAGAGCAAGTGGGGCCTATCTTCTCTAAGTTAAAGAGGAGAAGATTGCAAAGGAGAAGAGTGGAATACATGAAGATGACTTTGAATAGCAATAACCATCAGGTTTCAAGTGGAAGAAGGCTTGGAAAAGAAATTTGCCATTACATAACACAGAGGGCGTCAACAAGCCAAGATGATGAAGAGATGGAAGATATCAATCCCAAACATGCCCCAAGGTAGATGATCCAGTTTGGCTCCCTACCCATGGAGACCCCTTATAATATGGCTTTCATTCTTCCAACTATTTTCCAAGCACCATAATGCAAGAAAGAAGTGTAAATTCCAGACCAATACGAAGGAGCCATGATATAGACAACAATGTATGACCATCTGTCAAAAGGTGGAGGGGTTTCTTCCAGAAAAGGTATGGACACTTCTAAAGATGAGTGTGATGCAGACAAAGTAATTTTTGAGAAATCACCATTGGCTATGACTCAACAGTTGAGGCCTTTATACATTAAGGTGTTGTTAGAAGGCCATCCAGTGAATAGAGTGTTGGTAGATAATGGGTCAGTCCTTAATATGACCCCTGCCAAAACCTTGAAAGCCCTAGACAGATCCATGACAGATGTGATTCCAAGCAAGGTGTTTATTAGTGGTCTAGGTGGAGGAAATATTCTGAAGAGATCATTGTTCCAAAAATAAACTAAGTGTTGCATTGACCCTCGTATGGCCTGAAGTGCCCGAAATCACAAAACTTTGTAAGAATAAACAAAATAACCAGGAATCGTTATAATTGTAAAAGTCAATGGTCAACTGGACAAAAGCTATTATCTCTCATTCAAAATGGGCCCCTGTGGCCAAGGCTTACAATGCACTTCATAAACAGTAAATCCTAAGGTTCAACGCTGGTGCCCGATACATTTGGGTTCACTGAAGCGATGGCCCCATCAGGAGCCGGAGGATCAGGAGGGGCGGTGATGCTCATTCCTGGGAGAGGCTTGGTCAGGAACTTGCAGAAACGAACGTCGTTTGGACCACCAGCCGGATCGTCGTACGGAGGAGAGATGCTTAAACTCTCATCCAGTTCTTCCACCGAGGCAAAGGTCCTTTCTTCGACGGGTTTCTGCATGTCACTAAAGCATGACCTCCAACCAAACCCGATTCGGTATTGGGAGGTTTCGCAGAAACGCTTATACATTTCATTCCCACCCCGGTGACACATCTCCACCACCGACCTCTCCGTTGTAAGGAGATTCTCCATCTCAGCCCTCTCCTCCAGGAGCTTCGAGTTGGAAGCCGTCAAGCTCTCATTATTAGCTTTCAGGCTCCCATTCTCAGCCTTCAAGGCCTCCATCTCAGCAAAGAGGGCCCGCCGAACTGCCTCCATTTCTTTAATTTTTTCTTGAGCCGCCCGAAGCTGCTGCTCTGCAGCGACTGCCCTCCGGGACTGGACATCCAACTTTTCGTTGGATATGGACAATTGGTCGGCGACCTTCATTCGGGATTCCTCCTTCAGTCTCAGGAGCTCGTTGGACTTCTGGAGCAACTTGGTGTCCTCCTCCATTTTTGCATTGTAGGCCTTTGTCAGGTAGAGCATCTGCCAAAAGATTAAGTGTTAGCCTGATCAGGTAGAAACAAATAAAATATTAAATGCAGTTGAGGAATCTGTAGATTCAAGCACTACCTTCATTGCAATCTCTGGACCTGTCAGGGCCAACTCCTCCCGATCGATGGTTCTCAGTCTCCTTCGGTCAATGGGTGTCCAGATCTGAGAGCCCACTGCCCGAAGGGCAGTGTCGTTGTCTATGGTTGCATGCCCTGCAACCAGAAAGTCACCGCCCGGGAGTCTAATCTTCGGCGCCCAGGGCACGGGTAGCTCCTTTTCAGTTATGGCCCCACTGTTATCCAGTGCGATGGGAGACGAGTGTGTCGTCGTTCGGGCCCTGATTGACCGTTTGGGTAGATTCTCCTCCGATCGGGGATGTCGTGCCCCCGTCAGGCTCGTTTCCCCTTCGACCAACCGGAATTCGGGGATGGGAACATCCCCTGAAGATTGAGCAACCTCCTCTGGTCCTTGAGAAGGAGTCTGGCCGGTTTGCACATTTCCCATTGGTGATGGTGCTACTGGGCTATTCTGCACAGGAGGCAAGAGAACAGGACCAGCCGGAGGGGTTGGAACACTTTGTGATCCCTGCCCGATCTAGATCTCACCGGGGGCTGAATTTGTCACTTGAGACCCAACTGCCCGCTTAGGCTTCTTCTTCAACACCGCCTGCGGTATCCTTAGCATCTCTGTAAATAAGGCCTGCAAATTAGAACCTGTCAAGAAACTGGTACACATCCTCAAAGGCTGTCCCCAAATTTTTGATTTAAGCAATTCAAAACGGGTTCTGATATAATGTGAGGTTTTATATTCGTCGGGCGCTCCCAGAAACTCAAGCACATGGAGGCCTAACTTATCATTGCACTGATCACAGTTGCATGGCCCCCTATGGAATGGCTTGAAAGAAGGGAAAATGTGTTGGTTAAACTCGTTGGGGACTTTGAATCTGGATGAGCTTGGGAATCTCCAACTCCCACTCACAAGGACCATCCTTTCCTTCCACCCTTTGTTGGATTTTTCAGTACCATCACAGATTTTCCTCCCACTAAGGGGAAAAAGATTGTACCGGCCTCTGCAGTCCTTCTGGGTCTGTATTTTGTAGCAGAACAGAAGTTTCGCCAGACCAAGGTCAAGTCCTAGATCCCGATTGATCATCAAGATCATGGCCAAGACCCGGAAGAAGTTAGGTCCCACCTGAAGTGGGGCCAAGCCCAAGGTAGCTAAGGTATAAAGGAAGAAGGGCTGGATCGGGAATCTAATGACCTGAAGGTGAAAGGCCGACAACAAAATCTGATGATCCAAAACTCCCTCACCCTTCCTAAAATCATACTTTTTAGGGTAATTTTTAATAATCACCCCATCGGGTACCCCGCATTTAACCCTTAACTTTTTTAATACCGTCTCTACCCTGTTCATAGGAGGAAGGGGATCGGCATAAAACTGATCTCCCGAAACCCCTGCAACCGGATTCCCGGCTGCTGCGACGTTCTGGTTAACTTCCGGTGGGCTAGACACAATTGTCCTAACCACCTCCACTGAGGGTGAACTGAGGGATGCGTCCGGGTCTACAGAGGAGGGTAAACGGTCGCTACCCGACCGGGTATCGTCACTATCAGACATTTTGAAAAGAAAGACGCTAAGATGAAAAGAAGTAACTTACTCTAAGATGAATCCCGAAGGATTTCTGACGATTTCCTGAGAGAGGAGGTAGAATCTGGCAATGATAAGTCAAGATCTCAAGTGCAGGGAGTTCTCTAAAATTTTTTAAAATTGTGAAACGGAATGAATCCATAGCACTGCAGTCATTATTTATAGAAATCTCAGGGGCGCCTGGAAAGCCGTGCGCTCGGGAACCGAAGCGTCACCCCGCTTCACGTGCGCCTTCACAGCCTCCCTTCTCGCCAACCGAGGCCACCCGGACCACGAATTTCAAACGTTACAATGATTGTACAGCCGTTATATTAATTGCGTCAGCCACGTCACCCCGATCAGGGGTGATGTATCTTATCCCCACTCTGTATCCTTTTTAATGGGCCGGGAAGATCGACAACCCATCACAAAGGATTGGGCCTGTGTAAGAGTGGAAATGTCCAGCCCGACTGAGCCCATCTGGCATCAGGCCCATCAAGTTTCTGGCCCAGCAAGATTTTTATGAGCCCAGTAATGAAGCCCATTTAGAAAATGTATATAAAGAGAATCCAAAAATTAATAAAAGGATATTCGGAAAAGTATTGAACATTTTTGTGCATTTACATATATATATTTTGAAAATTTAATACAAATTAAATTATTAAATTATTGGAGGGAGTCAAATTGATAAAATTACATATCCTTGTTTCCAAACAGATCTAGGATTTACATGGAGGGTAATTTAGGTATTTACAAAAAAGGTTGGGATTATGTCATCGTTAAGGGGTTGTAAGTGATGAAAATATCAAATTTGAGGGGGTGTAATTGAGAATAATCAAACCTGAAGGTAAAATTAAAGATATTCAAACTTGAAGGAGTATGATTGAAGTTAACCCTTACATCATTAATAGTTTATTATTATCAAAATTTCAGAATTGCCCTTAGATTAATAATACCTTCAAAGCGAACAAAATATTCTACCTTTTTTTTTCAAATAGTCTACTCAATGGTCGCATTCACCCTCATATATACAATTGGCAATATGACTTTCACAATCCATATTATATATATAAATATATATATATATATATATTTATATATATTTATATACTCCCCCAAAAGTGTGTTAATAACAACAATAAATGGCAACTCTCCCATCCAAGGACTTTTAATGGCAAGATAATCTCAATGTTCCATTTAATATGAGAATGATCAAATAGTCTACTCAGTGGTTGCATTCCCCTTCACGTAAGCAATATATGTTTCTAGATTAACATTCTATTAAATCATTTCTAACCCACCAAACAAACCAAGAAAATATTGCACTCCTTAGTATACGAGACTTAAAAAACCTCAATATTGAAGGCCTGATGAAAAATTCAATTACCTTTTGACTTAGTACATTGAATCAAGATGAGGAGGAAAAAAAAAAAAATAGATGACCAAGTTAACAATGACTGCCTAACAGAAATGGACCTTCCATTTCAAGACTGCAATTACCACAAGTCATTGAAGTGACAAATTTGCAAGCATATTAGCTAAGCTTCTTTAAACCATGGCTGTTTCTAAGATTAATCACTTCACCATAATCATTTTCTATTTCTTGACCATCCCTTTTGTAGCTCCATTGTCCTTCAACTTCAACAGCTTCACTCCCAATGACATAAACATAACCTATGAAAGAGCTTATCCAGCAAACAATGAGATCCAACTCACCGAGAACCAGCTCGATTCAGTTGCGCTTGCAAGCATGGGCAGAGCCACATATGCCTACCCAATGCACCTCTGGGACAAGACCTCAGGGAACCTCACAGACTTCACTACTCATTTCACTTTCGTCATCAATTCGCAGAATAGAACAGCTTATGGCGATGGGATCGCATTTTTTATGGTGCCAAACGGATCGACAATCCCTGAAAATGCAACTAAAGGTGGCAGCCTAGGCCTTACAAGTGACTCTCAGCCACTCAACTAGTCCGATTATCCATTTGTCGCGGTGGAGTTTGATATTTATGAGGACAGTTGGGACCCTGAGTTTAGCCATGTAGGTATTGACATAAACTCTATGAAATCTGTTACTAACGTGACATGGTTAAGTACTACTAGTATTTTACAAGGGAAAACAAATGATGCTTGGATTAGTTATAGTTCTGTTTCGAAAAACCTTAGTGTCGTCTTCACTGGTTCGAGTAATAATACAATTGTTGAACAAAGTCTCGAGTACGTAGTTGATCTAAGGGACTATTTGCCAGAATGGGTTACAATTGGTTTTTCAGCAGCAACAGGAAATTTATCTGCTATACAAAGTATATACTCATGGAACTTTAGTTCAACGCTTGGGATTGATCAGAACATAACAAATTCGGGATTAAGCCCCAATCCTGATTCCATGTCAAAAACAGGATTCGTGGTTGGATTGGTTGTTGGTGGAAGTGTTTGTGTTGGTGTATTGAGTTTGGTCTTTTTCGTCTTATGGAAGAAGCGGTGTAGGGGTGAAAATGAAGACGATACTGTCTTTGATGTGTCTATGGTGGACAGGTTTGAATGGGGTACAGGACCTAGGAAGTTTTCGTACAAGGACTTGGCGCGTATCACTAGTAACTTCGCGAAGGAAGAGAAGCTCGGGGAGGGAGGGTTTGGCGGGGTTTATAGAGGGTTTTTGAGGGACTCTAACTCATATGTTGCTGTGAAAAGGGTGTCAAGGGGTTCAAAGCAAGGAGTAAAGGAGTATGCAGCAGAAGTGACGATCATTAGTCGATTGAGGCATAGGAATTTGGTTCAGCTCATAGGTTGGTGTCACGAAAAGAGAGAGCTACTACTTGTTTACGAGTTCATGCCTAATGGGAGCTTGGATACCCATCTCTACAAAGCGAAAACCTTGCTGACATGGGCTGCGAGGTACAAAATTGTTCTAGGCTTGGCCTCTGCATTGCTCTACCTTCACGAAGAATGGGAACAATGTGTCGTGCATCGAGACATAAGGCCAAGCAACATCATGTTGGATTCAAATTTCAATGCCAAACTTGGGGATTTCGGGCTAGCTAGGCTCGTTGACCATGACAAGGGGTCGCAAACTACAGTTTTGGCCGGGACTATTGGCTACATGGCTCCTGAATGCGTCGTCACAGGGAAGGCTAGTAAGGAAACCGATGTCTATAGCTTTGGAGTTGTGGCATTGGAGATAGCGTGTGGGCGAAAACCCATCAACCACAAGGCTCAAGAAAGCCATATAAGCATGATAGAATGGGCTTGGGAGCTATATCGAATGGGAAAGCTTGTTGAAGCAGCTGACCCTAAACTCAATGCAGAATTTGATGAGCAAGAGCTGCAAAGACTGATGATTGTTGGACTCTGGTGTGCTCACCCAAATAACAATCTGCGGCCTTTGATCAGGCAAGCAATACAAGTACTGAATTTTGAGGCTGCATTGCCAAGTCTTCCATCACAAAAACCTGTGGAAACATATGGGATTTTTCGTACTGCTTCAGTTTCACATTCTTCTGGTGCCACTGTCTCTGGGAGTAGCCATATAAGTTTCATTTACGACGTTGAGTTCACTTCCTCTTCTGCCGCTTCTTCACCATCTGCATCACTTTTGAACATAAGATAGTTGATTCATAGAAGGTGTACTCAATTTCTTTCTTTTTTTTCTGGGTGTATCATGTTGAAAGATAAACTTGAATCAAGACAAATCCACATGATCAGATGCATGCATTAGAAGTCAAGAAATGCTACACAAATAACATGCGTGATCTACCATCAACACACGTGAAGAAAAAAATGCTCAAATCTTCACAAAGTCAATAATAACTGCAAATCTGATTTCAGTTGTTTGTTTGTGTATTTCAAAATCTATATGTGTTGTATTGAAAAATAAGAAGAAAAAGAGAGAAAAACTAATGTGAGAGTGGTGTATAAGCTTTGTGTTCAATTCTCTGTTTTTGAAATAAAAGTGAGTGTTTTATATATATGAGTGTATCCTGGGCATTACTAAATCATCACAAGTGATTTATAGCATGGTATCAGAGCCTGTTGAAGCTTGAGCAAGCTCAGAAGTGAAGAACAAAAACAGAGCCGAAGCTTTCAAAGCTTATTCGTGAATCCAAAGTGTTCAAACCACAAGTTTGATCACAAATATAGATTCCTTGTTCCAGCAGGAACACAACTGTGAAAAGCAATCAGCCATCCTCACCCGCACATGCCCTCACGCGCCACCAGAAGCCAGGCGAGTGAAGCCCACGCGCATCAAACGCGCCAGTCACCTTCAACCTTCAGCCGCGCGTGACGCCCATGCGCTGCCACGTCATCAGTGATGTCATCTGCCACGTCATCCTCTTCCACGTCAGCTGCCACATCATCAGACTGCCACGTCAGCACAGTGCCACGTCAGCAAATATTTCTAAAAATTACCAAACTGCCCTTCTTTCGTATTTTGTCCGTTCCGGGCTCATTTTAACTCCGATTTGAGCAAACAAAGAGTCGTTTTTGACTAAACGGAATGCTCCAGACGCAACCGTGTAGTCGGTTTGACCAGATTCAACACCAATTTTCAGAAATAAGCACCTCAAGTGTTGAAGTAAACTCGATGGCGTCCTCCAGCAATTTCTTCCAGCCCCAGCTTCTGCGCTTGGATAAAACCAATTACGAGAATTGGTCTATCCAAATGAAAGTCCTGCTTGCCTCGCAAGATTTGTGGGACTTTATCAAGACCAGTTATGACGAACCAGTTTCAAAAGAAAGTGAAGATCGACTGAGCGAGACCCAAAAGGCCGTGCTCAAAGAAGCCCGAAAGAAGGACAAGAAGGCGTTGTACCTGCTTTATCAAAGTGTCAATGAAGCATGTTTTGAAAAGATCTCAGCCGTCAACACTGCCAAGCAAGCATGGGAAATTCTTCGAAAAGCACATCAAGGAATTGAAAAAACAATTAAAGTTCGACTCCAAGTTCTAAGGGGTGAATTTGAACTGTTGCAAATGAAAGACACAGAGTCAATTTCTGAGTACTTTACCAGAACATTGACTATTGTGAATCAAATCAGAAGATATGGCGAAAAAATTGAAGATGTTCGTGTGCTTGAAAAGATTATGCGCTCCCTCAACTCAAAGTTCGAGCATGTAGTTGTTGCTATTGAAGAATCAAAGGATCTCGATGCAATGACAGTAAACGAGCTGATGGCCACACTAGAGATTCACGAACAAAGAATCAACAAGAGGAACACCCCAGGTACTCCAGAGCAAGCACTTCAGTCAAATCTAACATTTAAAGAAAATAAAGAGGAGCGATGGGGAAATTCTCAAAGAGGCCGAGGTAGATGTCGTGGCTATCGAGGATGAGGTACTGGATCCAGAGGCGGTGGTGGAAGAACCAATACCAATACTGAAAGAAATAATCAAGGTGGAAGAAATCAATCTTTCAGAGGACGAGGGCGAGGACGAGGTCGTGGAAACAACTTCAATAATCGCCAGAATTATGACAAAAGCAATGTTCAATGCTACAAATGCAACAAGTATGGACACTACAACAACAAATGCAGAGGAAAGACAGTTGTTGAAGGAGGCGAACAAGTAAACTTTGCCGAGAAAGAAGAAAATGAGCCAAGATCAATGCTGCTGATGGCTCAAAATGAAAATACCGATGACGAAGGTATATGGTATCTAGATTCAGGAGCCAGTAATCACATGTGCGAAAACAAACAAATGTTTGTCGAGCTTGACGAGACAACGCAATGGCAAGTCTCATTTGGTGATTGTTCAAAAATCTCAGTAAGAGGAAAGGGCAATATTCTGATCAAGCTCAAGAATGGAGACCATGACTTCATATCCAATGTTTACTATGTTCCAGATATGAAGAACAATATTTTGAGTCTCGGACAGCTCTTGGAGAAAGGCTATGACATCAGCATAAAGGATTTGTGTCTAACAATCAAAGATACAAATGAAAATCTCATTTCCCGGATAAAGATGTCAAAGAATAGGATGTTTCCTATGCACATCCAGCACGATGCATCAAAGTGTTTAAATGCAGTTGTTGAAGACAAGGACTGGCTATGGCATTTGAGATACAGACATCTCAACTTTGAAGGCCTGAAGCTGCTCGCAAGCAAACAGATGGTGAAGGGACTTCCCTACATCAACCGTCCTAATGAAGTATGTGAATCTTGTGTACTTGGGAAACATCACAGACTAAGCTTTGCTAAAGAAGTCAAATGGCGATCAACAAATCTGCTGGAGCTCGTTCACACAGATATGTGTGGTCTACTGAAGCCAGAATCATATGGAAAGAGCAGGTATTTTCTTACCTTCACCGATGATTATAGCAGAAAGACATGGGTGTACTTCTCGCAGAAGAAATCAGAAGTATTTGACAAGTTCCAGGACTTTAAAGCTCTTGTTGAGAAGCAGAGCGGCTACAATATCAAGACGTTGTGGTCAGATCAAGGAGGAGAATATATGTCGAATGCATTCCAGAATTACTGCAAAGAGCACGGCATCTGACAGCAAACAACACCAGCTTATACACCTCAGTTAAATGGTGTTTCTGAAAGGAAGAATCGCACGATCCTGGACATAGTCAGAAGTATGCTGAAAGGAAAGACAATGCCCAAAGAATTTTGGGCTGAAGCAGTATCTTATGTTGTCTATCTACTGAATAGGTGCCCAACCAGAAGACTTCAGTTCAAGACACCTGAAGAAACCTGGAGTTCATACAAGCCAAGTGTCAATCACCTCAGAATCTTTGGGTGTATTGCTTACACCAAGATTCCAAAAGCCAGAAGAACCAAGCTTGACGACAAAGGACAGAAATGTATCTTTATCGGCTATGGCGACAGAACAATGGGATATAAGCTGTTTAATCCCATCACCAAGGAAGTAATCATGAGCAGAGATGTGATCTTTGAAAAAAATGAAGCTTGGAGCTGGGATCAAAATGAATATGGAAAAACCAAGGAACTTGTACTTGAAGAAGATGAAAAAGTAGTAAAAGAAGTTGCAATGGAGCCGCAAATTCTACCACATCAATCTCCTGTACCTGCAAGAAATGATCCTTCATCGTCATCATCACTAGATGAAAGATCAAGTGAAAGACCCAGAAAAGTGAGAAGCTTGAGGGAACTATATGAAGCCACTGAAGAAGATCAAGATCATAATTTGCTATGCCTATTTCTGGATAGTGATCCTGTCAACTTCACAGAAGCCATCCAAGAGAAGAAGTGGAAGTCAGCAATGGATGAAGAAATCAGGGCCATAGACAAGAATGACACATGGGAGCTGTGTAATCTACCAAAAGGTCAAAAACCTATTGGAGTAAAATGGGTCTACAAGACAAAGAAGAATGAAAAAGGCGAAGTTCAGAGATATAAAGCTCGCCTGGTTGCAAAAGGCTATAAATAGAGACATGGACTAGACTATGGTGAAGTATTTGCTCCTGTTGCCTGTTTAGAGACAATCAGGCTGATGATATCTATTGTTGCTCATAATAGATGGAAGTTGTACCAACTTGATGTGAAGTCAGCATTTTGAATGGATTTCTAGAAGAAGAAATCTATGTCGAACAACCGCTGGGATATACAAATGAAGGACATGAAGACAAGGTGTACAGGTTAAAGAAAGCTCTCTATAGACTGAAGCAAGCTCCACGTGCATGGAATACAAGAATTGACAAGTATTTCCATGATAATGGGTTCGAGAAATGTCCATATGAGCATGCATTATACTTGAAGAAAGGTCCAGAAGGAAGTGTACTATTTGCAGGTCTATATGTTGATGATTTGATCTTCACAGGAAACAACCCAGCCATGTTTGAAGAGTTCAAGAAAACCATGATTCAAGAATTTGAGATGACAGACATAAGTCTGATGTCACACTTTCTTGGAATTGAAGTGAAGCAGAATGCTGAAGGAATCTCGATTTGCCAAAGTAGATATGCAAAGGAGATTCTCAAGAAGTTCACAATGGAATCAAGCAATCTAGTATCAACTCCAGTGGAAAGCAGCGTGGAACTCAGAAAGAATTAAGATGGAAGAAATCTTGATCCAACATACTTCAAAAGTTTAGTTGGAAGTCTTCGGTACCTGACTTGTACCAGACCAGATATACTCTACGGAGTTGGATTGATCAGCAGATACATGGAGGAACCAGATCAATCACACCTGAATGCTGCAAAGAGAATACTCCGCTACATCAAAGGTACGATCAATGATGGTTTGCTATATACCTCAACTGATGAATTAAGATTCACTGGCTATTCAGATAGGGATTGGGGTAGAGATTTGGATAAAGGAAAAAGCACAACTGGATTTGTATTTTTCATTGGAGATACAACATTCACTTGGTCATCCAAGAAATAACAGATAGTAACGCTATCATCATTCGAAGCTGAATATGTAGCAGCCAGCTTAACAGTGTGTCATGCTATTTGGTTGAGAAATGTGATGAAGCATTTGTGTTTTCCACAAGAAAAGCCTACAGAGATTTTCATTGATAATCGTTCAGCAATTGCGCTTGCAAAGAATCTAGTCTTCCATGAACAAAACAAGCATATTGATACACGGTATCATTCTATCAGGGAGCAAGAAGTGGAATTAATATTTTGCAAGACAAATGATCAAATTGCAGATATTTTTACAAAGCCATTAAAGCCAGACATATTCAACAGATTGAAGATGATGCTAGGAATGCAGAAGTGTGGAGAATCAAGTTTAAGGGGGAATGTTGAAAGATAAACTTGAATCAAGACAAATCCACATGATCAGATGCATGCATTAGAAGTCAAAAAATGTTGCACAAATAACATGCGTGATCTACCATCAACATGCGTGAAGAAAAAAATGCTCAAATCTTCACAAAGTCAATAATAATTACAAATTTGATTTCAGTTGTTTGTTTGTGTATTTCAAAATCTATATATAGGTGTGTTGTGTTGTACTGAAAAATAAGAAGAAAAAGACAGAAAAATCAATGTGAGAGTAGTGTATAAGCTTTGTGTTCAATTCTCTGTTTTTGAAATAAAAGTGAGTGTTTTATATATATGAGTGTATCCTGGGCATTACTAAATCATCACAAGTGATTTATAACATATCAGACACAACAAATTCAATTTCATCAACTATTAATGCATTATAGTCAAGATTCTATCATCAATTTTTTTTAAAAAACCTTATTTTCTGATTTTTCCAGCAACCTATAACACTGCAAACATATAATAGGGGCAATATGAGATGGTAGTTAAGACCAAAACCAGATCGGAAAATGATACATAAAGCTACTTTGGTCTTCCTAATTGAATAGATGAATTACAGAAAGAAAAGTACATGAATCTACCAATTTAGTTTTCAACAAGAAGAGTAAATATCACTCGTTCTGTGAGGGATTATTGTGTGATAGCTTGCTCATTAAATTATATAGATCTAACCACCTTGCTTGCCCAACCTGGACCCGGACCCGGACTTGCCCGGGTGAGGGCTCACCCCGATTGGTGCTCGGCATGGCACTGGATCAAGGACTCGGTCTGACTCGAATACCAACTATAATGGGTCGGATGCTTCGCAATTCGACCCAAAGCTGCTAGGGGTGAGGGCACCCAGATGGGTGCTTGGCATGACACTGATCAAGGATTCAGGCTGACTCGGATACCAACTGTAATGGGTCAAATGCTTTGCAGTTCGATCCAAAAGTTTAAGCTGATAGGTGAGGTTAACACTCATCCATTATAAACCATTCCATTTCTCATTCGGACCCAATGTGGGACAAATGGACACCTCTAACACTAGCCGTCTAGAAGGGCACTTAATAAAAGGGAAAAAAAGGAAAAGAAAAAAGGTAGATAAGAAATACTTTAATCAAAACTGGACTTCATTTTTGGTGATTTCAAAGATATTCGGGGAGGAACTTTGAAAGTGACAAAATTAGATTGATAATCTTGGTAGAAGTTCATCAAATTGTCTCACTCTATCATCCTAAATCATCATTAACCTACTTCACAGAACCAATAATTTGTGATTTTGAGAGCAAGATATGAATCTGATTTTAGGATGTCCTGTGCTTATTTGCCTGTAAGGTATATAATTTTATTTTCCCCTACATTAATCAAAGTGTAACAATATAGATAGCAAAAACTCACCAAGTCTTTCTTTTCTTTTCTTTTTTAAGTAAACGGTAAGCATTATAAATAAAAGAGAAGTGCACAGAGAGTCTAGAAAATAGAGAGGGGAAAAACAATGGCCTGAGGCAATGTTCAGAAAATGATGGCTCTAGTATACTAATCTGAGTTATGAAATGAAGGCTGAGGAGGAACTGAATTGGGTGAGCTGGTGGTATAAACCACTGAATCACATTGCTGAAGATGAGACTACCCACTGCCTTGTAGAGTCACAATGATTGTTAAAGAGAATTGTTATTTCGGTCATAGGCCCCGTTTACATAGCTTTTGTTTCTGGCTTTGCATAGAAGAAAAAAAGAAGCACAAGCCGTTTTGAGAAGTTAGTACTCCCTAACTTCTTCTAAACCCTCTTCCAAATCCCAGAAATTTTTCTAAATTTTTTGTCAAACACTGTTCAAAACAGGAAGCCAAAAACAACTTCTGAAAAGCCGATCCAAACAGGACCATAGTTTGCCGTCATGGTCACGCACGACCGGCCCTGAAATTCCAAAAATAAGTTGCGCCCTAGGCGAGAGTAAATGTGAGGCCCCTTTAGATGTAAGGTTTCACGCGCTTAAAAAACTACAAGTACAAAAAAAATTATTAAAAAACACATTAAACTTATTAATATTTAAAAAATCAAAAACAACTTCCATTTTGGTATTGTCGTGAATTTTTTATTATTATTAGGGGAGTGTAGCAGTCGCTAGAGTCTTAAGTGGCAGTTACGAGAACCTAAGTGTAGTCACCAAATAATGTACAATTGCGAGAAAATCTTCTAGATCTAAAAAAGATAATAATTTGATTTGAATTAGACTTTAATTTTACTAAGTTGAAAATTTGAAATTGTTATTTTTTTTATTTATAGTAACCAAAATATAAAATTTTGGGGCCCAAAATTGTGAATTGGGTTTGAATTTAGTAAAGATGGGTTGTTAAACAAATTATTACCATTTTTTTTTGGATTTATAGTAAAATGATTTTTATTCTAAAAAAAAAAAATAAAGCCCTAGAATTGGGGTGAGAAACAAATTAAATTATGTAAAAAATTATAAAAATACTAATCTTTTTTAAGAAATAAAAAAAAAAATTGGTGTCTCCCGGGACCCGGAGGCCCTAGGCGTCCGCCTTGGTCGCCTAGCCTCAGGGCCGGGCATGGGGTTACGGTAGGTGTAATGAACTCGGACACCAGCGATTTTAAAAATGAATATAAGTGTTATTTAACGGTATTGACACCTTCCAAAAATAAACTGGACAATACATAATGTGTATGGTCAACCATGATCTCAGTAGGACTGAGTTGGTTGATTAGGCCCATGTCTCTTAACTCTGAATCGTTTCCCTCCAAAATCTTGAATTAGGGAGGGTCCATACCATTGCAAACAATTATTTCTTTTTATTTTCCATCAACCTCTCTGAATACCCAACTTGCCCACCTAACTGATCACTGAACCTCATCACTCATAGATGACTACCTATGAAGTTCTTATCAGATCACTGCAAGGAATGACTTTAATGGCTAATAAACATAAATAAAAAATACCCTCTGAAAATACTAATAATGAACCCAATTTTTTTTATAATTCTGGAACCCTTAGATTGATGATATCGAAAATAATTCCCTACATTTTGCATCTCACTGGAAGTAGTCGAGTTTAAAAGAAATGTGTGTGCCGCCACCGGCTATATAGATGTGAAATGTAAGATGGAAATTGACATAATTTTACTGTTTGAAAACTAAATAATTTTTTTATGAAAAATATAAAATCATTTCCAATGGTCTATGTGTAAACTGATAAGTGAACACACCACCAGTTTCATGGGAATGTATTGTTCGACCACAACCAAGACAGTATGACAATTTAATTGATACATATTAATGTAATAGAAAGGTCCAAAGTATGTAAGTTCTAAAATGACAATTTTAGTACCATAGAACTGATTTTAAAATTCAGAGAACAGCAACAATAACCAGCAAAATATTTTTGGCAGAAATTTGATGGATGAGTAAACAATGAAATTAAAACTAGAAGAAAATATATAATTTTGTATTCCAGGACTTGTAGTATCATAAGCTATTCAAATGACAATTTCCAAAACTAAACACAACCAGCCAATTTCTTCTTAGCCATGCTTGTTTGAAACTATGGAATGTATATCCAATTAAAAAGCTTTTTACTTCATGATCATCAACTTTCTCTCTTCCTTCATCACCCCTTTTGCTTGATGAGGTCGCAATGGCAGTATTCTCCCAGAATAATCCGAGGAAAATTTGCAGATTGTTAAAATCTGAAACTAGAGAAAAAGAGTGTAGAAGGGAGAGCAGGTGAATTATCGTGGTTTGGAGTAGGAAACAAGTTTCTCGAAATCTATCTCAGATAGAAGATAGATTCAAAGAGCTAGAGTGAGAACACATGTAATAGTTTTTTTTTTTTTTGAATGTTAAAGAACTCGCACACCCCCACACGAGCCCTATAGGGCTCGAACCCCAGACCTCTCCTAATTTGGGGAGGACTGAAAATACCATCAGACCACAAGGAGCAAGAGTGAGAACACATGTAATAGTTGGTATCCTGAAGAAATCTTATTTATTAACTGTTAGAAGGTAGTAGAGAAGGCATGCACTGTCAAAATGCATGATGTTGCCATGCATATTGATTGCATCAAAAGATCCCAACTTTTTTCTATCTCGTGAAAGATGATGTGAATGTTTGGTCAGGAAAAGAGGATTTTAGAAGTTGCAGAACCACACACACATATATAGATAGATAGATATATAATGTTAAGGACTTCTCACAGTGTTGGCAGACTTCCTCACGAATTAGACTGTCCAGAACTACGCACCTTCGTATTTGAACATGGATCCAGCGGAGGATTCAAAACTACAACCGTCAAGTAGCTTTTTTTTGTGGGGATGCAAAAGCTTCAAGGTTTGATTTTGGAAAACATAAAACTAGTACCATACATCATCACTTTCACATCCGGTTAGTCTCCGGATGTTTATTCTAAGTGATTGTGAACTGGTAAGCCTATCTTTCCTCCCAAGTATTGACAAGTATTTTTTCTCACCGACCACTGCGAGAGGTCTTCCAAAACTAGAGGAACTAGACATTCTATTTTGTAATAGATTGGAAGAAATAATTGCAAGTGATGATCAAGTCACAGATAAAGTTATTTTTCATCAATTAAAGAAATGCGCACTTTTTCGTCTTCTCAAAATTCTAAACTCGAATTCCAAAAAATTATTTCAAACACAATAATAGGAGATTCGAGACCTACCATGTTATATAAGGAATTCCGTCCAAATAATCCACGGTCATTTATAAGAAGAAAAAAAAATAACAATAAGAGAAAAAAAACTTGAGGTCCGTAGAATCCACGATCAAGGACCCTAGAAAGTCATCAAAATTCAAATAATGGTGTTAGACAATTTATAAAACCCATCAACGTGGAGCTGCTTTCAGGCGAACCCATTTTTAAGGTTTTTTTTAGGCATCTCACCCTTGTAGGCATATGTATTATTTTAGGGTGCACTCGACTCGTAAAGGGGTCTCCTTTAGGGTGCTGGGCTACTGGGTAGAGCCATGGACTTGCCCCACCGAATTTGGTATACGGGTTGACCTAATGTGTCTGACATCGGGGCGGATTACTCGTGGCAACTCAAAACCTTCTAAAGGTGGTCCTTTTGTGGCAGTGCATCTTGTAGAACTGAAGAGCGTACACGGGAGTAGTACATCCATGGTCTACGGGTCCTGATGACGTAGCAGTAACCTAGGGGCGTTTACCACCATTTTTGAACAGCTCTAGCGGTATATGCATGTACTGCAAAGGCTATTGGGGAGTGATCCGTTGCACGACTGATCCGGCTGTGGCCTCAGATGCTGCGTAGCCGTGACACGTGGACAAATAGGTTGGTTTGTTTTCAATAACGTCGATAAACTTTGTAAAAGGAAGAATACAAGTGAAGCATGAAAGTGAGCATATACCGCTAAAATGTCTCCTGGAGGGCGAAAATGACATTTTTCGAAGCTGTCACTTCAAGCAAAAAGTATAGTGGGTTCAAGAGGGTCATTTTGGCGCAGTTGTGAAGAAAAGTGGTTTTAACAAAAATGCCTACGCTTTCAGTTTCAAAAAGCGGATGGAAAACACATTTCTACTCTTGGAGGTACGCTTGGACCTATGCTTGAAGCATAAGCTCCCTACGCTTGACACGTAGCTGCGACAAGTTTTTGCCTATTTTTGCCTACGATATCCAAATTGTTTGGGGGTTGGTTTTATGATATGACCACGACTTATATACATCAAAGTGCGTTCTATATACAATATATTCATCAGAATATAGGGTTTGGATGTGAAATTACGAGAAATGGTAAACTTAGGGTTTGGATCATCTTTGTCTATAAATACCTAAGTCTACAATAAGAGGATGCATGTCTTGAAGAATTCTCTGCAAGTTTTCTACAACTTCATCTTCTTCTACAGAGATATACATATGGTGAGAAAATATTATTGAGTGATTAGAGATACACAAGTTCTCTCTTATTTTTGGATGTCTTCAATCGTGCTTCTACATTGATGATTTTTATGCACGATTGAATGGTATAGTTGTTGAAAAAATCACACATCGTTTATAGGAACGAGGTTGCGTTGATCCATTGAAGAATGGAGCTGTCTGTGTCCAGAGATTGAAGCAGGAGGCTTCATAGTGATTTTGATCTGTTGAGAATCAGAGCCGTCAGAGTACGGAGATCGGAGCGAGAGTGAATCTAGATTTTCAGACGTCGAGTGAAGAACAACAAATTACAGCGGTTGTAAGTTCTGTTTTCATAGTCTGTTCAAATTTTCTGATTCATAGTGCATCGATACCCGAGTGTATCTGTGATTTTTACTTGGAGTCTTTCCAAGGTTTTTCACCTAAAAGAATCTTTGTATCTTCTCATTATTTATTTTCTGCACTTATATTCATATTTGATTGATTGATCTATTTTTGAGAATTAAATTGAAAATTAGGGTTTGTGACTATTTAAAATTGAATTTGCGCTAAATAATTTTAATTGATCCTAAAATCGATAAAAAGCCTATTCACCCCCCCTCTAGGTTGTTTTCACTATCGTCTAGGTAATTTCAATTGGTATCAGAGCGTGGTTGCCCTGATTTAGGTTAACTACCTAGGGTTAGATCGTGAACTTAGATGATGGAGATGCCTCGTGAAGGAGGTTCCATATCTAGATCTCCTTTGTTTGACGGCTCAAATTACGCATATTGGAAAGCGAGATTGAGAGCATTTTTAAAATCTTTAGATGAAAGAGCGTGGAATGATGTTGAAGTAGGATATTCACCTCCTACTGTGAAATACGACGCGACCAATGAATCAACACTAAAACCGTCGAGCGAGTGGACTGTTGCCGAGATGAATAGCGCGAAATGGAACTCAAAGGTGTTGAATGCGTTATATAATGATGTAACTCCGAGTGAGTTCAAGAGGATTGCTACGTGCATAATTGCCAAGAAAGCTTGGGACATTCTCCAAGTCACTCATGAAGGAATGTCGAAGGTGAAACAATCAAAGCTTCAAATTTTGAATTCTCAATTTGAACAGCTGAAGATGGAGGAAGATGAGGTCTTCGCTGACTTTTAGGTTAGGTTAACTGATATTGTAGCAGGTTGTCATAATCTACGTGAACCTATTCTAGATACTATGATAGTAAAGAAAATCCTTAGGTCTCTACCTGAACGTTTTCGATCTAAGGTCACTGTCATCTCAGAGGTCATGAGTCTTAAAGAAATTAAGGTTGAAGAATTGGCAAGAAATTTAAAATCTTATGAGATGGAGATTTTCAAAAATTCCCCTAAAAAGGTTAGTGGCACAAAAGAGAAGAGCATAATGTTCAAAACCACTGAGGAGGATCATGTTGAACCTAATGAAGAAAGTGATTTGAGTTTGAGTGATATTACCATGTTTGCTAAGAGTTGAACAAATTTGTTAAGGTTAAACAGAATGGCCAATGACAAAAATTTGGAGATAAGTTAGGTGAGTCTGGAAGTAGAAATAAGACTCAAACTAGGAAAGACAAGTCTAATTCTAAAAAGAAGAAACCCAAATGTTTTGAATGTCAAGGATATGGTCATATAGTTGCAGAGTGTGCAAACATTTTGAAGAAATCCAAATGACTAGTTGTCAGTTGGGATGATGACTCTGATAATGGATCAGCTAGTAAAGCGATACAATCAGAAGTAGGTGAAGATTCTAAGAATTTCACAGTGTTTGCTGCACAGAGCAAGGAGGTTAAAGAAGTTGCTTCAAGTTTGGCGATTGATAGGTGTTCAATATTGGTCAATTTTCACCCCTATCCTATGTTTGTTATGTCTTTGCATTCCATTACTTGGTATTTTTATCTCGTTTGTGTCTGTAAGCATGTTTCAGGAGCTTAATGAAGAAACATAGCTAATCTCGGTAAATTAACTGAGTTCGTGTTCGTTTCTATCTCGATAAATGAATCAAAAGGTGCGCCAAAGCAAAGAAGAGCTATCGGAAGGAAAAAATGTCATTTTCAAATATTATTACTTCATCGGAAAGCATCGTGAGTCAAAGGCGACCAGTTTAGCTCAAATACAAAAAGACGGATTTTTACATCAAAAGTGCAGTATCCCTACGTCACCAGAGAGAAAAATGGGCAAATTGGGCTCAACCTACGCTCCTAAGCTACACTGTGGTTTTGAACCCTACACTCTAGACCTACACCCAAGCGTAGGTCAGGAGCATAGCCCTACGCTCTAGACCTATGCCCAAGCATAAGTCAGGAGCGTAGGTCCGACATGATGGTCACATGATCCCTCAACATGTTGAAGTTGTTTCAGAGTTGTTTCATAATTTTCCAGTTTTGTCCCTACGTCGATAATTCAAGTGATCGGTGATTTCAGACCTATACGTACAAGCTTATACAGATATTTACATATAATTTTATGAGGTTATTGATGTATTATGAAATTACAGAAAATGGCAACCATTAGGGTTTCCCTCATTTGTCTATAAATATGAGAGGATTAGGGTTTAGAAGGATATATGCTCTTAGGGTTATTTTTAGTTCTGTTTTGGAGATACACGTTCATTCATAGAGTTCTCTTCCATTAAAGAGAAACACCATTAAAGACCTAGAGATCCGGAGAAGAAGGCCATGGGGAGCGTTTCTACACCAACAATGCAGACTCCCTCAGCCATGATCAACTAATCCGGTATCTAGGGTTTTCTCGCAAAACCCTAGCCAAGTAATGTAGTTCTGATTTTGTTTTCAATTATAGAAAGGGGAAACTGTGATGATTGTGTTAGATGAAAGGCCATTTTTATTCGTGATACAAGTTTATATATTTGAATTGATTCTTTTCTTAGACTTTTCAAATATATTTAGCTTACACAATCACAGTTATTCACTATGGGCTGGAACTCAAATGTTTAATCTGTGATTTTCTACACAATGGTGGTCATGAAACTCGAAACCCTAGGTTAACACGGGCCATGCCCTGACAAACTGATATATACATGCCTTAGTTAATTTTCATACTTTAATTTACTGCTTTAATTTACTTTTCTGTTAGTAGTCGACATGCACTAATCAGTTTAGTCTTGAGATGGGTTGTCGCGATCCGATTGAGAGTAATCCTTTTTGGGGTCAAACTGCTGGCGCGGTACGACCTGATTCACAGTCAATGGATCGCCTTCATGCAATTGAAATTAGAATTTGAACTATATTATGCAGTTAGTGGTGGAGTGAGGAAACCCTAGTTTTTTCTCCCTCTAAATCACAAACCAATTTACTTTGCTGTTTAGATTAATTTAGTAATATTAGATAATTTACAAAAATTAACTTTTTTTGGAAAACTATAATTTATTGTTTTTAGATTATTAAAGTGAACAATCCTTGTCTCTGTGGGATCGATATTCCCCTACTCAAGCAAAACTATACACAATTGATTTGTGAGCTTGCAGAAGGGTAAAACCTATATTGACGCTAAGGTGCTGTTTTTAACTACGTATTTTGCACACACCTGACGCCCAATAGCTTTAGTAGTTTATTTGCATTGTGTTATTGTATTGTATCTAAAGTTGAAATTTGTGTGTTTTTGCAAGGTACTCTGAGAAGCATAAGGGGATTTAGCAGAGCAGTGAAAGTTACGTCGTTGGACCTCTTGTGATTTTTAGTTTATCTTAATTTTGCACATAATTTTTAGCTTTATTTTTGTTAATAGTTAGAAGAGTTTAGAAGTAGTTAGTTTTATTGTGTTAAAAAAAAATCTGCAGTTTTCTGTCTGGAAGCCCGATTTTTGCAAATGAGGTGAGGTTTTTTAGTGAAAAAGGGTCATTGAACAGAACTCACTGAATTTTAGTGAACCCTGTGGATTTAAGCCGAAAAATGTCATTTAGTACCTCGAAACTGCGATTTTATGATTATTAGAAAAAAAATAAAAATTTATGCGTATGATTCATATACAGATTTTCCAGAAGAGGAATGTGCAAAGCATGTCGAGATCAAGACGAGTGTGATCAACATGCTCCCAAAGTTCTCTGGTCTCAAGATAGAAGATCCGTACCAGCAGGTCAATGAATTCTTAGAGGTTGCATCAACCATTAAGTATGATGGTTTAACTAAAAATGATCCAAGAGTGCGTCTAGTCCCATGGTCTTTAAAAGAGAAATAAAAAAGATAGTACATTAAATTGACTCAAGCAACTAAACTTGACTGGGAAACACTTAAGCAAGAATTCTTAGAGAAACATTTTCCCATAGGAAAGACTTCAAAAGCCCAAGATGCGATTAAGCGATTCAGGCAATTGCCAAGAGAACAATTCCATGATGCGTGGGAGAGGTACAATGAGATTTTGTATAAATGTCCCCACCATAGGTTTTCTAATCAAGATGTTGCTAGAAATTTTACACGGGTTTAGGTGAAAAGCACAAAAATCTGATAGATGCCTCTACACAAGGTCAGTTTAACTTGAAACCCACAAGAGAGCTTTTAGAGATGTTTGATAACATCAGTGAAAATGCCCTTCAGGATGAATTTGATCTGAGGTCTAAAGGTGAACTGGATAGGCGATCCGAAAAAACATGTTAGGTTAATCATGATATGAAAAATCCAGTGGCACTAATAGAGGAGAGGGTAGAGTGATTTGAAAAACTTCTTACTCAAAGAAGTCATTCCCCTAAAAGACAAGTTTTTGAGTTTGAACCATATTATTCTCAAAATGAGTGTGAGGACGTAATAGCCGTTGATGTCAATGCAGCATGGAATTATTCCAATAATGCCTCGTTCTCCAACTCATACTCTCCAAATAATAAAAATCATCCATTCATGTCCTATAAGTCAACAAATGTGGAGAATCCTCTAGAAAAAGTTCAACAAGGACAGTGGCCTAATTCTCAATCCAATTTTCAACCATGGCAACAATTTATCTAGTAGCCAAGGTTCCAACAGAGTCATCAATCATTCAAATCTCAGTCAAGAATAATGACTCAAAATTCTCAATCAAATTACTAACCTAGACACCCATCTAATAATTCTTTGGTTCTTCAGCCATTCAATAATTACCAGGCTATCCAACCAATCCAATATCAGCTCCAGCCTAAAAGAAACCAAGCTCCACCATTCGGTTTTCAAAATAACAGGATAAAGCAGACTTTGGTGGACCTCCAAAATCAGATGGGGGTACATACTCAAGCAGTGGCCCAAATCACCATACAGTTAGGATAAATGGCAAATCAGAGAAATATTAGAGAGCCAGGTCAGTTGCCCAGTCAGCCTATCGCTAACCCAAAGATCCAGAAAGTGCAAGAGCTTGGATCATTTACCAATACTAATCATGAGTATGTTCAAGCAATTACGACTCTAAGAAGTGGAAGGGTAATGGAAAGCAGAGTAGAGGAAGAACATGAGGAGAAGCTGCATAGAAGAAAAGAAGTTGAGCAAGCTCAAAGGAAGGAAGTGGAAGAAACATAACAGAAAGAGGTTGAGAGTAGAGAGGCTGAAGTTCAGAAAGATAAACTACCAGTAGATAAAAGTGTGGATGAGACATTGCCAATGAGCTAGATAGGGTGAACTACGAGGAGGCACCACCATTTCCTCAACGTCTTAGAGAATCGGCTAAGTATGGGAAGATGAAAGAATCTAATATGTTAGATACATTACAACTAAGTCAAGATTAATTTGTAGCTCTTAGACGTAATTGCCCAAATCCCACCTTATGCTAAATTTTTCAAGGATCTCTATACACAGAAGAGGAAAAGCAAAACAAAGAATCCGAAAAAAATATTATTAACTGAGCAAGTGAGTTCACTGTTGTTAAGCAATACTCCACTGAAGAGAAAAGATCCTGGTGCTCCCACTATTTCTTGTGTTATTGGTGACTAGGAAATAGGTAGAGCCCTTTTTGATCTAGGTGTAAGTATTAAATTGCTTCCTTATTCAGTCTATAAACAGCTAGGGTTGGGAGAGCTCAGTCCCACAGAGGTTGCAGTTTGCCGATTGATCTATCAAACAGGCGAAAGGTATTTTGGAAGACGTCATAGTTCAAGTGGGCAAGTTTTACTTTCCAGTTGATTTTGTAATCCTAGAAACGGAACATGTCCTAGAATCAAATAAACACATCCCAGTGATCTTAGGCAGACCATTTCTAGCAACGGTAAATGCGTGCATAAATTGCCAAACCGGAGCCATGGATTTGACCTTTGGGAACATGAAAGTCTGGATGAATGTGTTTGAGGGAAGCCATCAATTACTTGAGTCGATGGAATATTTCCAGATAGATGAGTGCAATGAACTAGATGATATTATATGTGATTCTAGCAAATGAAGTGTCGAATGAAGAAATCGAAGATTGGGATACAAATGTGGTAAAGCAGAACATGGAATTGGATAAAATTGAGACTGCGTTATACGCACAACCTTGGAAGCAAGAGCCAGTGGAACCACTCCCAATAGTTTCAAGTACTCCCCTAGTTCCATCACTTACAACTTCGCCTATTTTATAACTTAAGGAGTTGCCAGAAAAGTTGAAGTATGTTTTCTTGGGACCCGACGAAACTCTTCCTGTAATTATTTCATCAAAGTTGACAACAGAACATGAATCGAGTCTGA
This sequence comes from Cornus suecica, assembly GCA_963922005.1. NCBI lineage: Eukaryota > Viridiplantae > Streptophyta > Magnoliopsida > Cornales > Cornaceae > Cornus > Cornus suecica. Next base: position 42,268,141 of record OY998247.1, on the reverse strand, counting down.
TTGAGGTCTTGACCAAGAATAAAGAAACAATTGGGTCAAGTGTGGCTGATTTGAAACGGATTTATCCATCAATTTGCATGCATCAGATTTATTTGGAAGATGACGTAAAACCGTTAAGGTAGATGTAACGAAGATTGAATCCGAACATGATGGAGGTAGTAAGAAAGGAAGTAGTGAAGTTGCTAGATGCGGGAATCATTTACCGGATCTCTGATAGTAAGTGGGTAAACCTAACTTAAGTGGTCCCGAAGAAGTTGGGAATCACAGTGGTGCCCAATGAAAAGGGTGAACTAATTCCTCAACGCACGACCACGGGGTGGCGTGTGTGTACCGACTATAGAAAGCTCAACTCTAACACCAGGAAGAATCATTTTCCATTACTATTCATTGATCAAATCCTGGAAAGATTAGCCGAACAAAGCTACTACTGCTTTTTGGATGGTTATTCCGGCTATAATCAAGTGGTAATTGATCCTGCGGATCAAGAGAAAACCATTTTCACTTGTCCATACGGCACATTCGCATACGGACGGATGCCTTTTTGGTTATGTAATACGTCAACAACATTCTAGAGGTGTATGATGTCTATCTTCTCTAATATGGTAGAAACGTTTCTGGAAGTGTTCATGGATGACTTCTCAGTCTTTGGGGCAACCTTTGAAGACTGTTTGATGCATTTAACACTAATACTTGAAAGGTGTAAAGAGACCAAGTTAATTCTTAGTTGGGAGAAGAGTCATTTTATAGTTCAAGAGGGAATAGTACTTGGCCACATTATATCTAAGTAAGGGATTGAGGTCGATAAAGCAAAAGTCGAGCTTATTTAAAAATTACCTCCTCCCACATCTGTGAAGTAGATATGCTCTTTTCTGGGCCATGCTGGGTTTTATAGAAGGTTTATTAAAGATTTTAGCAAAATCGCCCAGCCATTATGTAATTTATTGGCTAAAGATGTTGTCTTTGTCTTTGACAAAGAATATCTTCATGCCTTTGAGGAATTGTTTACTAAACTCTCATATGCCCCAATTATCTATCCACCAGACTAGTCTCTACTGTTCGAGCTGATGTGTGACGCTTCAGATTATGCAATTAGAGTTGTGCTAGGGCAGAGAAAGGACAAGTTGCCATATGTGATTTACTATGCCAATAGAACTCTGAACGAAGCTCATATGAATTACACAACTACCGAGAAGGAACCAAGGTGTTTGCCTTGGACAAATTCAGGTCATATTTGTTAGGAACCAAGGTGGTCATATACTCAGATCATGCCACGCTGAGGCATTTACTAACCAAGAAAAACTCCAAGCCCAGACTGATTCGATGGATTCTGTTGCTACAAGAATTTGATTTGGAGATCAAAGATAAGAAGGGTACGGAGAATGTTGTAGTTGATCAACTATCAAGAATTGTCGTTGAGTCTACAAAGGATGACATTCCTCTTAAGGATGAGTTCCCGAATGAACATTCGTTCAGTATGGTTGTTATGGAATAGATATTGTGGTATGCAGATATTGTCAACTATAAAGCCACAGGTAGAATTCCTAATGCATAGTCTAAGCATGAGAATGATCATTTCTTTAGCCAAATAAAATTTTATATCTGTGACAATCCGCGATTGTACAAATATTGCCCGGATTAAATCATTTGTAAATGTGTTCCAGAAAGTGAACTTCAAGGCATACTGACATTTTGTGATACGCTAGAGTGTGGAGGGCATTTTGGTCCGTAAAAAATAGCTCACAAAGTCCTTCAAAGTGGTTTTTATTGGCCCACCATATTCAAGGATATGTTCGAGTTTTGAAAATCTTGTCTAAGATGTCAAAAGTTAGGATCCATATATCAACGAGACATGGTGCCACTAAATCCTATTTTGGTGGTTGAGTTGTCTGACGTCTGGGGCATTGACTTCATGGGACCGTTTCCAAAAGTCGGCGATGAGCAGTACATATTAGTGGGAGTTGATTACATTTCTAAATGGGTAGAGGTTGTTGCCACATTGCATGTCAATAAATTGTGGTTGAGGAATTTGTTAAATCCAATATCTTTTCTAGATTTGGTATGCCACGAGTGTTGATCAGTGACGGCGGCAACACTTTGACAACCAGTTTATTCCGGCCTTGTGCAAGAAGTATGGTGTCACTCATAGAATTGGAACGCCATATCACCCACAGACGAATGGTCAAGTGGAGGTTTCAAACAGGGAGATCAAGAACATTATTGAAAAGACAATGGATCCTGATTTGAAGAATTGGCCGAGAAGGCTAAATGATGTATTGTGGGCATACATGACCGCTTACAAGACACCGATTGGTATGTCACCATATAGATTGGTCTATGATAAGGCGTGTCATCTCCTTGAGGAACTCGAGCACAGAGCATATTGGACGATCCGAAGATTGAATTTTGATATCAAAAGATCGGGTGCTCAGAGGAAACTCCAACTTGCAGAGCTTGAGGAGTTGAGGAACAATGCATATGAGAATTCTAGAATATATAAAGCCCGAACCAAAGCATTCCATGATAGACATATCAGAAAGAAAAGCTTTGAGGTTGACCAGAAAGTATGGTTGTTCAATTCAAGACTCGAATTATTTCCTGGTAAGCTCCAGTCAAGATGGGACGGGCCGTACATAATTACTAAGGTTTACCCCCATGGAGCGGTGGAACTTGACGACCCTAACAACAGAAAGAGATTTATGGTGAATGGTCAGCATTTAAAGCATTATATAGAAGTTGTGCTGACAGAGAGTGTCGTTGAAACAGTTGATTTAATAGAACCGGCACCAGAGCCAGATGATTTTAATCCTGAATACTGAGAGACGGCAACGTCGAGCCAACGACGTTAAACATTGGTACTAATTGATAAAGAATAGCTTTTGGTCTTAGTTTGTAGTTGTAAAATAGTAGTTTAATTCGGTGTTTGAATTTTTTTTTTTAAGATTGAGTTTGAAATAGTCGTCATCATTTGGAGGGGTATTTTCGTCCATGAAATGCCGAATTTTGACAAATTGAGGTCACTTATATCAATATGTGTGTATAGGGGAGGTTTGAGTATTCGAGAATCAAGAACAAGCAACAAAGTGGCCAAAGCCAAAAATCCAACTTTGGCACCTACGCCCAAGCGTAGGGTGACCTACGCCTGTATAAAATAGTCTCGCGGCTTTTCATTTTCAAATTTCGTTTTTCTCCCTCTCCTCTCCACCGAATCGAATCCCGTTTGTTCCTAAAGCCAAATATCAATATTTCCTATCATTCCCAAGCGGCGGATCATCAGATTAGTGAGCGGTGTGTACAGATTCGCGTGAAGAACTCGAAAAGTCTCCGGAATCCAATTTTGGGGAATTTGCCGTTCTCGCAATTCGGTAAGTTTTGATCCATTCTTTTGGTTTCGATTACTTAATATAACTATTCTAAACTAGTATTGACGAATGAGACCGATCGAAATCGTGTTTTCATCCGTTTTAAAAAAGTTGGGTTTCTGGCTTCAGATACGAGTTGAATATTGAATTTTTGAGATGAGGTTTTGTTTAATCGTCGTATTAGAATACTTTAGATATAGTTTTGAGTTTGATTCGGTATTTGAACATTTTTTTTCTCATTTTTCTTAAAAATCCAAATTATGTAGGAATGGCTCGTGTAAAAGGAGCGAGGAAGGCGGAAGAGGGAGTATCTATATCAGGGACGGCAGTACAAAGAGATAGATCATGGTCACTGCCCTTGGAGAGTACGCGGCCTATACGTTGTAGTACCAGGGCACCGAGACCGGTGTATGTTGCGCCGAATTCAACATATAAGGAGTTTGAGAGGCTGATTGCACCGACGGAGGGCATTGAGTTAGATTTGAGATTTGGCTGGATGACAGTTCCACCTGTTGCACTGAGGGCACCATGACGACCCCAAGCATAGAATCCAGTCCCTGAGCCATCACCACTAACACATGAGTTGGATTCATTCGATGAGCAGACTTTTTGGAGTGGTGATAGTGAGGATGGGGAGGCAAAGTTGGAGGACGCTGAGCATGGCGAGGTGCTGTATCTCGAACCGACAGTCAATGGTGACAAGGGTGATCTCATTTCTTACAGATGGAAACATTCAACAGTCTCCAAGGAGACGCTGATGACTCAAGCATTAAAGGAAGGGTTCCACCAGGAGCGCACTTTTGCTATTGCACCACTTGAGCGGATAGAGCCAGTTCCACATTGGACTATAAGCATACTGATGGAGCGCAGATTATTGTCAATCCTAGCCCCAGCTACACCACATATTTGTGTTGACATGATTAGCGAGTTATGGCTTCATATGAAGCATTACACTAGATGGACTCGGCTAGTGACAGTGGTGCAGGGGTGGGAGTTTAAGATTACTTCCGAGAGTATTGCTGCTGTATGGGGTATTCCACACGAGTTCCCTGCGGAGCTGGAGGAACGGTTCCCATCTATGCCAGACCCACTTCCACCACTTTATGATATGGTGAGACTGTAGATTGAGGGGCAGTGGGCCGACAATAGGCGTAATAGGACCAAAAATTCCAACTATCATATGATGTTGTGGCTTTGGGATGTGATAGTTTGGTCTAATGTATTACAATATAGCCATCAGACCATGTGCTACCCACCATTTCAGGCGTTGCACTATCCTTTCGAGTTTGGTCACTGGTATTTTATTCCACTCGCTCTTTGGCAGATTTTATTCCGGCATTATATTCACTTGCGTCGGGAGAACAAGGTCAGGGCTGCCAAGTTTCAGATGATTACTCCCTGTCTTGTGATGAAGTTGATATTAGATCAGGGATTATAGATGGATGTCGGGGATATGTTTGCCCTATTAGTTGCGTATGGAAAGGGAGTGTGGAACGAGGGGTGGCCCAAGAAGGGTCCAGTGACATTTGCTCGTCGACGCAGGTTCGGAGGAGTTTTACTACCGGGTGCACAGGAGGATGAGGTGGAGGTACCACAGGCTGAAAAGGTTGTTATAGGCGATGATGTGCCACAGGCCCCAGCTGGGGGCACTGTTATGATGACTCAGACTCAGTACGACTAGTTGATTGGCCGTATTGAGGGATTAGAGCGCCCATTTATAGAGAAGAGGCAGGTTCGACGGTGTGAGCACCATGAGTTGATGGAGATTATGATACGACATATGGGAGGGACCGTTCCATCACCACAGCCACCTCTAGATGATGCTTAGTAGTTGTAGTTTAGTTTTAGTTATTTATTTTGTTTTTAAGATTTTCTTATTTTAGCTGTTCACAGTAGAGATTAATTGTAGAGCGGCGAGTCATGTTCGATCTTTTGTGACTGCTTTAATGATCATCTCTAACTGATTGTGCTATTTTTGCTTTTATATAAAATGCCAGTTTTGACCATTTTTACTGATATGTGTGCCTTCCTATGTTTATTACGTTGAATATGTGTGATTTTATTTTTGCACTATGAGGACATGTGTGCGTTGGAAGCGTGTCATGACGTGTTTTTTTTATAAAAAAAATCTTTTTGCCCTACCTTATACCCGAGCGTAGGGTAATTCGTGGCTGGGCTAGAAAATTTGAAAAAATAAACCCTTTTTGGGATGTTTTGGCTTGATTTGTATTTATACTTGTATTTTGATTTCTTTATGTTAATTTTAGGAATTTGAGTAGACTTTTTATAAAAAATTTAGAGTAATCCTAATCTGACAAAGAAACTGCAAATAGAAGATGGATTAGTTATTGTTTATCTTTTCCTAGTCAATTAAGGGTTTTGATTCCTTTTTCTCTTCTAATTCTACTCCATTCATCTATAAATACATCTATAGGGTAGACACAATTCATAATTCACAATTCTCAAATAGTGAGCATTAGATTGGGTATTCTTCTTCTATTCTTCTATTCTTCTTTCTACTTCAAGGAGGGTTAGTACGGATAATGATAATAAATATTATTCTAACCTGGAAGAATTCATAGAGGAGATGGAACCATATGTGGTTATAAAGAGCACGAATAACGAAGCTACGAGTCGGAAGGGAAGCCGAACCACCCTAAAATTGTTTTTGTAGTGTCGGTTGCAATTTGAGGAGATATTTTGTCCAGAGAGGATGAATCGAGTTTTAGTTGCACCCGGATGAAAAATCCTTAGAGAAAGAGGATTGAAGAGTCTAGAAAATCTGGCAGGCAAAAAGGTGTATTCGAGCTTGGTCCAAAAATTCTATGAAAATATGATAGTTTTGGGACCGCCAGGATTTGAGGTGATAAGGGCTAAGGTGACTCAGTGGAGTGCTCCTATTGTGATTGGAAGAAGAAGTATTGTCAATGCATGGAATATACTAATCGGTACTCCGGCAAACTTATATAGAATTTTGAAGGAGCATCCAGTAGTATGGCCACACAAGGATGAAGATATGGTGAGGGAATTGTGTGCGGTTTCAGATCCGGGGGATAAAATGTGTGAAAATTGGTGGCTAAAGTCGGATCTACTTTATTTGGATTGTGTTGTTGTGACTCAACTTCGGCCTAATAATCAAACAAGTGCAAGAGATCACACTATGCTTCGAACTTTGTATGCCCTACCTCATGAGTATGAAGTGTGTGTTCCAACTTTGATTATGGCTGAGATGTCGTATGCTCAAGCAATTATGAGTCGAGAATGGGCGGGGGCTGATAAATGTGATTATTATCTTCCATACCCATTTTTATTATCAAAAATCATTGTTGAGCAGTTGGGTGATAGAATGAAGGAATTGGATGAGATGCGGTGGACATTCATGAAAATATATCTGGAGGAAGATTTAAAGAAGTTGAAAGAGACTACAGATTGCCGGATATGGTTGAAGAGTGTCGTGTCAAGTAATGAAGAAGAAGAGGCGGATTAGGAATTAGGGTTAGGATTTTTAGGTTATTCTATTTGTAGAGACGATAGACCCTTAAGGCCACGTCTTTCTTTCTTTTATTATTATTTTTATCATTTTAGGATTGTAGGCCCTTAAGGTCAAATAAGGTTTTTTTTTTTTTATTGTCATCAATATAAATAAATAAATAAAATCTTTGATTCCTTGACAACATGTGTCAATTTCTAGATGTTTATGATGCAATTTATTTTCCATTGCTATGATTGGGTGTATATGTTTTGTTAATGATATCTCCAGGTGATTCAATTCAAGTTTGGGAGATAGGATTTGTGATTTGGATTGGAATCCAGAATTCAGCTTCAAGGGTAACTGTATATGTTCTTTTATTTTATTTTTGACTATGGGGACATGGTCTAATTTAAGTTTAGGGGTAAGGGTATAGTATTGCAAGAAATAAAGATTTTTGAGAAAAAAATAATTTGGAACGATTCTTTGTTTTTACGCATGAATGTTTGACATTTACAGTTGATTAAGTTTGTGTATATGATGTGTGAGTAGTATGTTATGTGATGTTCCCATTCATGAGAATAATGATTAGATCAAGTTAGTAAAATGATGTGGTTTTACATGGGTGAGTGAATGAGTGAAATTGAAATTAAGAAAGACAACTCTAACCTATAAACACAAGCACGCATTCACTATGAGAAATAGGTTGATTTTTTACTATGAAGCTGAAAAATAATTTTGCTACAATTAAAGGGGAGAAGGGGAGTTGTTTTGGTTTAAATAGAGAAAATTAAAATATTTTTGAGAAAATAAAATACAAAAAACAATTCTTTGATCTGAGTAACCGAGCTTACTGTTCACGTTTAAAGAGGAGAAGACTAATGGGCATAAATCTCATGGAAGAAGCTCGGGCCCAGTTGGTCGAGACTAAAAATCCTCGCTGGAAAGTTCGGAGACTTAGAAAGACAAAAAGGGATGAAAAGTGGAAAGATGGAAAAAGTATGTTTTTACTAAAAATGGTAAAGTTTGATCAATAAAGTAGGAGAAAAGAAACTGAAATATTCTAGTTGAATGTTCACAAAATCATGGAAGGTTGTTTAGATTTTAAGTAGAAAGTAGCAAAATCATTCACTTAAATGGGAACCATTCATAACACGAAGCTTGATATAATTATGGTTTGGTAGTGAGTGAGAATATTTGCATTCATATTATCTTGTGTGTTGTATCATAGCTTATTTGACTTGTATGTGTGAACTCTTGAATGCATAATTATAAAAGAATTGAGATGTTTGTAGGTACCAGCACTAGAAACCTTCACGAGACTTCACTCGTCCACTAGGGGTAACCTAGGGGTTTAAAAGGCTTGTTACACGGGCTAAGTGTAATCGTCGACCCTAACGAAAAGAAGGGATTAGGTTAGAGTAGATAGGTTAGATAAAATAAAAATCATCACAAATAATTTTCTCTGAGTTTATTGCTAAGGGAATAGCAATATGTAAGTTTGGGAGTGTGATAGGTGCTCAATATTGGTCATTTTTCGCCCCTATCTTGCGTTTGTTATGTCTTTGCATTATATTACTTGGTATTTTTATCTTATTTGTGTGTGTAAGCATGTTTTAGGAACTTAATGAAGAAATAGAGCTAATCTCGGTGAATTAACTGAGTTCGTGTTCGTTTTTATCTCAAGAAAGAAATCAAAGGGTGCGTCAGAGCAAAGAAGAGCTACCGGAGGGTAAAATGGACATTTCACGACATCATTATCTCACCGGAAGGGCAAAAATGTCATTTTCAAACATTATTACCTCACAAAAAAGCATCGGGAATCAAAGACGACTAGTTTATCTCAAATACAAAAAGACGGGTTTTTACATCAAAAGTGCATTATACCTATGTCACTAGAGAGAAAAATGGGCAAATTGGACTCAACCTACGCTCCTAAGCTACGCTTTGGTTTTGGACACTACGCTTTAGACCTACACCCAAGCGTATGTCAGGAGCGTAGGTCCTACATGATAGTCACGTGATCCCTCGACATGCTAAAGTTGTTTCGGAGTTGTTTCAGAATTTTCCAGTTTTGTCCCTACTTTAATATTTTAAGTGATCGGTGATTCTAGACCTATACGTACAAGTTTATACACATATTTACATATGATTTTATGAGATTATTGATGTATTATGAAATTACAGAAAATGGCAATCATTAGGGTTTCCCTCACTTGTCTAAATATGAGAGGATTAGGGTTTAGAAGGATATATGCTCTTAGGGTTATTTTTAGTTCGGTTTTGGAGATACACGTTTATTTATAGAGTTTTGTTCCATTGAAGAGAAACACCATTAAAGATATAGAGATCCGGAGAAGAAGGCCATGGGGAGCGTTTCTACACCAACAATGCAGACTCCCTCGGCCATAATCAACTAATCCGATATCTAGGGTTTTCTCGCAAAACCCTAGCCAAGTAATGTAGTTCTGATTTTGTTTTTAATTGTAGAGAGGGGAAGCTGTGACTATACTGTGATGATTGTGTTAGATGAAAGACCATTTTTATTCTTGATACAAGTTTATATATTTGAATTGATTCTTGTCTTAGATTTTTCAAATATATTTAGCTTACACAATCACAGTTATTCACTATGGGCTGGAACTCAAATGTTTAATCTGTAATTTTCTACACAATGGTGGTCATGAAACTCGAAACCCTAGGTTAACACGGGCCATGCCCTGACAAACTAATATAGACATGCCTTAGTTAATTTTCATGCTTTAATTTACTGCTTTAATTTACTTTTATGTTAGTAGTCGGCATACACTAATCACTTTAGTCTTGAGATGGGTTATCAGTATCCGGTTGAGAGTAATCCTTTTTGGGGTCAAACTGTTGGCGCGGTATAACTTGATTCACAGTCAATGGATCGCCCTAATGCAATTGAAATTAGAATTTGAACTATATTATGCGGTTAGTGATGGAGTGAGGAAACCCTAGTTTTCTCTCCCTCTGAATCAGAAACTAATTTACTTTGTTGTTTAGATTAATTTAAGTAATATTAGATAATTTACAAAAATTAACTCTTTTTGGAAAACTATAATTCTGTGTTTTTATATTATTAAAGTGAATAATCCTCGTCTCTGTGGGATCGATATTCCCTTACTGAAGCAAAACTATACACAATTGATCTATCCGCTTGCAGAAGGGTAAAACCTAAAATGACGTTAAGGTGCTGTTTTTAACCACGTATTTTGCACACACCTAATGCCCAACAGTGATGTATAAAGAAGAAGGTTCTGAGAGTGATGAAGATTGTGATGAAACGCTTCAAGAGTTTTATAATAAATTACTTGATAAGACCACACAACTTCACAAGAATCACATAAAACTGTTGACTAAAAGTCTTAACATGGACAAAGAATTACATTCTTTAAAAGACAAATTAGCCAATAGTTCTCAAACTCTAAATCTTCTATAGACCTAAAAGGCCAAGTTGATTTAGGATTTAAATAAGTCTGAACATGAAAAGACTGAGGTTTTGAAGTTAGTAGATGGTCTCAATAAGAAATTGGTTGAGAAATCTACTAAGATTGACAGTTTGGAAAAAGAGCTGAAAGATGCTAACTTGACTATTCAGAAGTGGTCTAGTGGAACTCTTAAGTTTAATCATATATTGAGTGTTGGAAAACCTGTAGGAAATACAAAGGGTTTGGGCTTTGTTGGAGTAATGACGAATTCGAATGTTGTTGTAAAAACCACATTTGTATAGGTCTCCCATGTAGCATCGAGTTCTTCAAAAGGAAATTCAAATTGGAATCCTTAGGCTCAATCCTATGTCAAAAGACCTGTTGAAAACAAGTCTTTCCTTACCCCTAGATATCATAGGAGGTCAACTGATGTAGCCCGAAGGTTTGTTCCTATTTGTCACTACTGTAGTGTCAGTGGTCACATTCGACCAAGGTGTTTGAAGTTGAGAGGGAAGACTCTGCAATCGGTGAAGGAACAAAGAGTTCAACATGGAGATCGTGTTCAAGATCAAATTCAAATATTGAATGAAAAAATGAAAAATTTGTCAAGATTGACAAAAGGAGCTCCGAAGATGAAGAAAACATGGATTAAAAAAGGTGAGCTACATTGTTTTGTAGTTCATACTGCTCTTAGAGCACGCAAGTCTAATTCTTGGTATTTGGATAGTGGATGTTCGAGGCATATGACTGGAGATAAGTCATTGTTTGGATTTCTCGAGGAGTGTCATGTTATAGGTAAAGGTACCATTGTGGTTTCTGGTTTACCCAAACTAGAAGATGTGCTTTATGTAGAGGATCTTAAAACGAATTTGTTGAGCATAAGTCAGATATGTGATAACAATCATAATGTCATTTTTTCTCCTAATAAGTGTTCGATCATTGACTTTTCTAGAAATTGCGTGATGGAAGGTATGCGTTCAACTGATAACTACTATTGCATTGTTCCTAGTTCTGAATTGTCGTGCAATAGAGTTAAGCTTGATGAAGTTGAAATTTGGCATCAGCGGATGGGACATGTTAATTTTCTAGAATTAACAAAAATCACTAAGAGTGAAATTGTTAAGGGAGACCCTAAGCTTGGTTATGCAAAAGGGATTGTGTGTGGATCATGTCAGAAGAGTAAACAGGTTAGATATCAACACAAAAAGACAAATATCATTGGTACTTCTAGACCTTTAGAGCTGTTGCATATTGATTTAATGGGTCTTACTAGGACTATGAGCAAAGGAGGAAAAAAGTATATTTTTGTCATGGTAGATGATTACTCAAGGTTTGCATGGGTTGGATTTCTAAGTGAAAAGTCTGAAGCTTCTGAAATTTTTAAGACGATTTGTTTAAGAATTCAGACTAAGAAGAATTATTCCATTTCTAGAGTGAGGAGTGATCATGGAAGGGAGTTTGAAAATTAAAAAATTGAAGTGTTTTGTCATGAGAGAGGAATAAAACATGAATTTTCAGCTTCTAAAACTCCTCAACAAAATGGAGTAGTTGAGAGGAATAATAGGGTTATTCAGAAAATGGCCAATGTTATGCTATAAGGTAGGAATGTTCCTAGGTATTTTTGAGCTGAAGCGGTGAACACAGCGTGTTACACCTCAAACAGAGTTTATCTTAGGCCTGGCATGTCAAAGAAGCTCTTCAAGATAGTGATTGGATTAATGCTATGCAAGAAGAACTTCAGCAGTTTGTTAAGAATGATGATGTGTGGTATCTTGTGCCTAGACCGAAGGAGATAAATGTGATTGGTACCAAGTGGATATTCAAGAATAAAAAGGATAAACATGGTACATTAGTTAAGAATAAGGCTAGGCTTGTTGCTCAAGGTTATACTCAGTTTGAGGGTATAGATTTTGATAAGACGTTTGCTTCAGTAGCGAGACTTGAATCTATTCAGATTTTGTTTGCTATTGTGTGTCATCTTGGATTCAAGTTGTATCAATTGGATGTGAAAAGTGCATTTTTGAATGGTGTTCTTCATAAGGAAGTATATGTGGAGCAACCCAAAGGATTTGAAGATCCTTATTGTCTAGATCATGTTTACAAGCTAAAAAAGGCTTTGTACGGGCTAAAGCAAGCTCCTAGAGCTTGGCATGAAAGGTTGATTGATTACGTGTTGGGAACAGGTTTTGCTCGACGGGGAGTGGACAAAACACTGTTTATTCAGAAAATTGAGAATGATACAGTTGTTGCTCAAATCTATGTTGATGATATTGTGTTTGGTTCCACTTCTGATCAACTTGCTCATTATTTTGGAGATAAAATGAAACATGAATTTGAGATGAGCATGATTGGTGAATTGAATTTCTTTCTAGGGCTTCAAGTTAGGTAATTTCTTAAACTCGTTATGCCTTGGAATTAGTAAAGAAGTTTAGTTTGGAAAAGGCTAAGGATGCTCGTACTCCTATAAATACCAGTGTCAAGCTTAGCATAGATACTAAAGGCAAAGATGTTGACCCTACACTTTATAGGAGTATGATTAGGATTTTGTTGTACTTGACTGCTAATCGACCTGATATTGCTTTTAGTGTTGGTTTGTGTGTGCACTACCAGGTAAGTCCTAAAGAGTCTTATATTACTGCTGGGAAATGGATTATCATGTTAAAGGGATTGTGAATTACGGACTGTGGTATCCATCAGGTACTAATACTGATATCGCATCATTTTCTGATACTGATTGAGCCGGTAATGTTGATGATAGAAAAAGTACCAGTGGACGGTGTTTCTATGTTGGTAATTACTTGGTTGCTTGGCATAGCAAGAAGCAAAATTATGTTTCTCTTTCCACTATTGAGGCTGAATATATAACAATTGGTAGTTGTTGTACTCAGGTTTTGTGGATGCGTCAAATGTTGCAGGATTATGGATTTTCTCAAGGTACAATGACTGTGTTCTGTGATAACACGAGTGCAATAAATATTTTTAAAAATCCTGTTCAACACTCTAGGACAAAACATATAGATATTCGACATCATTTCATTCGTGATCTTGTTGAGGATGGTATAGTGTCTTTAGAGTTCATATCCACAGATTCTCAATTGACAAATATCTTTACAAAACCATTAGATTTTCAAAAGCATGTTATTCTTAGAAAATCTATTGGTATACTTTCTTTAGAATAGATATCTTCTTATTTATCATTCGATGAACATATTACATTATTTTCCTAGAATTGATAGGTAATCATGCATTTGTATTATTTATATTCATGCATGCATTTTATTTTGAAATAAATGACAATAAATGTTTTTGAGTTTGTTGAGTTTGGCTAGAGTACAAAATTTGTCATATTTTACTCTATTTTCACATTTACTTGTCTCATTATATATATGTGAAGTAGAGGTATCAGTCTAACCTAAGATTTTTGGATGATCACTTGTCATGATTATTTTATGTTACAAAACTTTAATCTTAGGTGCTAGTTGTTTCGGTGATGATTATAATGCCTGCTGAATCTGTTAATTTTTTTTTCTTTTAACACGAAGTGGTATAAAGGTTCATGAGCTATGTTAGATTGGTTTATGCATGAAATATTTTTTGCATGTGTATGAATGTTGTGGTGATATTCAGAAAAAAATGAGATGTTTAAAATATAAAAATGCAAAAAGTAGTTCTTCAATTTGAGTAACCGGGCCTCTTGCCCCAGTAAGCATTGAGTGTATGCGTAAAAAGGGGAGAAGACTAATAAGCATAAATCCCATGGAAGAAGCTCGGGCCCAGTTGGTCGGCATTAAAAATCATCGCTGGAAAGTCCGGAGCTTAGAAAGATAAAAAAGGATATAGTGAAAAAGTTGAAAAGATGAAAATGAGGAAATTGTGTGTCAAAGAGAAAGTATCTTTTATTTTTTTCGCCTTCTAGTTTGGATATTGGATTGAATTATCATCACGGTTGATGGGGAGTTTATCAACTTTAGTATGTATTGTTTTTAGCTTGCCTTAGTGCTTGCACATGAGAATTTTCATATATCTATATTTGTAAAACTTGACTTGTGCATTCTTGAGTCTATAAGGTATGTGTGTTGATTATCTTCTATACCATGTGTATAATGGTCGAGTTAAATCTAAGAATATGATGTGTTAATGATTGACTTTGTGTCTCTACTGCCTTGCTCACATATTTCTAAAAATAAAAATATTTTATTTTATTTATGACATTTTTGCATTCATGCATTATGATAGGTGCTCAATATTAGTCATTTTTCACCCTTATCTTGCGTTTGTTATGTCTTTACATTCCGTTACTTGGTATTTTTATCTTGTTTGTGTGTGTAAGCATGTTTCAGGAGCTTAATGAAGAAACATAGTTAATCTCGGTGAATTAACTGAGTTTGTGTTCGTTTCTATCTCGAAAAAGGAATCAAGAGGTGTGTCAGAGAAAAGAAGAGCTACCGGAGGGCAAAATGGTCATTTTTTGACATCGTTATCTCACTGAAGGGCAAAAATGACATTTCCAGACATTATTACTTCAACCAAAAGCATTGGGATTCAAAGGCGATCAGTTTAGCATAAACATGAAAAAATGGGTTTTTACAACAAAAGATGCATCATACCCTACGTCGGCAAAGGCAAAAACAGGCAGACTGGACCTTAGCTACGCTTTGGTTTATAAGCCAAAGGGGGGCACTATGCCCTAGACCTACGCCCAAGCGTAGGTCAGGGGTGTAAGTCCCACCTTGTGGCCACGTGATCCCTTTACGTGCAGAAATTATTTCGGAGTTATTTCGGAATTTTCCAGTTTTATCCCTGCTTCGATATTTTAAGTGATCGGTGATTCCAAACCTCTACATACAGGCTTATACACATATTTACATCATATTTTAGAGACATTATTCATGTATTATGAAATTACAGAAAAGGGCAACCATTAGGGTTTTCCTCACTTATCTATAAATATGAGAGGGTTAGGTTTAGAGAGGTATTCTGATTTTCACGAATGTTCATTAAGTTGGTGGCTAATTTCATTGCTTCCATAGAAGAGAATCACCATTGAAGACATAGAGATCCGAAGAAGAAGATTATGGAGAGCGTTTCTACACCGACAATGCAGTCTCTCTCCGCTATGATCAACTAACTCAGTATCTAGGGTTTCTCGCAAAACCCTAGCCAGGTAATGTAGTTCTAGTTTTATATTCAATTGTAGAGAGGGGAAACTATGACTATACTGTGATGATTGTGTTAGATGAGAGATCGTTTTTATTCGTGATACAAGTTTATATATTTGAATTGATTCTTATATTAGACTTTTCGAATGTATTTATCTTACACAATCACAATTATTAACTATGGGCTCGAACTCGGATGCTTAGTCTGTGATTTTCGACACAACGGTGGTCATAAAACTCGAAACCCTAGGTTGACACAGGTCATGCCCTGACAAACTAATATATACATGCTTCAGTTTATTTTCGTGCTTTAATTTACTTTTCTGCATTTACTTTTTCTTAGTAGTTGGCATGCACTAATCAGTTTAGTCTTGAGATGGGTTGTTGCGATCCGGTTGAGAGTAATCCTTTTTAGGGTCAAACTGTTTGCGTGGTGCAACCTGATTCACAGTCAATGGATTGCCCTCATGTAATTGATATATAATCTGAACTACTTTATGCGGTTAGTGGTGGAGTGAGGAAACCCTCGTTTTCTCTCTTTCTGAATCACAACCATTATTCATTATTGTTTTCTATTTTATTTTTATTAGTATTAGATAATTCATAAAAACAAACTCTTTTTGGAAAAATATAATTCAGAGTTTTTAAACAATTGAAGTGAACAATCCTCTTCTTTGTGGGATCGATATTCCCCTACTCAATCAGAACTGTCTACAACTGATCTGTGCGCTTGCAGAAGGGAAAAACCTAAAGTGTCGTTAAGGTGTCATTTTTAACCACATATTTTGCACACACCTGACTCCCATCAAGTTTTTTCTGCCGTTGCCAGGGACTTGGCATTTTTTAATAGCTTTAGTAGTTTATTTCCATTGCATTATTGTAGATTAAAGCTAAAGTTGAATTTTATGTGATTTTCAGGTACAATTGAAGAGCGTGAAAAGAAAAGACAAAGCTGCTGAAGTTGCGTCTAGACCCTTTGTGAGTTTCAATTTTACTTGGTTTTTGCATTTAATTTTTAGCTTTGTTTTTTGTTCATAGTTTAGATAAGTTTAGAAGTAGTTTAGTTAATTTGCTTTATTTCAGAAAAAAAAAATTTTGAAAAAAAAACTTTTTATGAGCTCAGTGTATGACCGATAGATTGACCCGTTCTAATCCAAGTACAGCGTTAGTTGTTTACGACCCTGAGATCAAAAGAACTCTAAGTCATTTACGTCAAGATATTGAAAAACATCGTCGTTGGACAAAAGAAAGCGCGATGGGTGACCAAAGAGTGAATCAATAAAGGGCAATTTCGCTGAAAGGATACTACGCGCCGGAGGCGTATGATTCCTATGTTGATTTCCCAAAAGAAGAAGGCGCGAAGCACTTCGAGATTAAGTCAAGCGTTATCAATATGCTTCCAAAATTTTCTGGCCTTAGGATAGAGGACCCATACCAGCATATAAATGATTTATTAGAGGTTGCATCTACCGTGAGGTTTGAAGGTTTGACTAAAAATGATTTGCGAGTGCGTATATTTCCTTGGTCGTTGAGAGGCAAAGCTAAAAGATGGTACATCAAATTAGTTAAGGCGATTAAAATTGATTGGGAAGCCCTTCAGAGAGAATTTATAGAAAAACACTATCCCATAGGAAAGACCTTAGAAGCACAAGATGCAATAAAAAGTTTTAGAGAATTGTCTGGTGAGCAATTTCATGATGCTTGGGAGAGATATAGTGAAATCTTATATAAGTGTCCCCCCCATAGGTTCACTGAACAGGATAAGGCTAAGAATTTTTACATGGGACTTGGAGATAAACATAGAAATTTGATAGATGTGGCAACACAAGGGCAATTTATCTTGAAACCGGCAAAAGAACTCTTAGACTTGTTTGATAGTATTAGTGAGAATGCAATTCAATGTGAATTTGAGTTAAGGTATAAAGGTGAACTAGATAGAAGATCAGAAAAAGCTTTTGAGGTTAATCATGATGAATGTAAAGATCCAGTGGCATTAATAGAGGAGAAATTAGAGAGATTTGAAAAGTTTCTTACCCAGAGCAATCATTCCCCTAGAAGAGAAGTGTCAGAGGTAAAAGTCAATTATTCTCACAATGAGTGTCAAAATGGTGAATTCGCTGCTACCAATGCTAATGTAGCATGGAACTACCCAAACAATGCTCCTTTCACCAATTCATACACATCAAATGTCCAAAATTATCCCTCTTTGTCATCTCAATCGTCGAATGTGGAATCAAGGTTCCTTCTAGAACAATAATCATATAATCCACAGGCAAGGGTCTAACAGAGTCAACAATTATACCAATCTCCACCAATAATCATGGCTCGAAATTATCAATCAAATTACCAACCCAGACAGCCATTCAATAATTCTCAGGCTCTCCATCCGTTCAATAATAATCAAGTTTTCCAGCCATATAACTACCAGACCCATCCTCAAGAAACCAAATCGAAGAATTCAACCCAAATCAAGTTTACCATCCATATCCTCAAAACCATATCCAATATCAAAATTCAACTCAAAATTCACCACAAAGACCACCTGGATTTGAAAAAGAGGTGATGAGTGCTCTGAGGGAGGTTAAAAATCAATCTAATAATTATTCTCAATTCATTACTCAAATGGGAGCCCAAATGGTACAACTAGCGAATGTTATGGATGGGATAAAAAGAATGTTGTCTATTCAGCCAATGGATAACCCAAAGTAGCAACAAGAAATGGAGCATGGATCGTTTGTTGAGACTCGTCATGAGACAGTTCAAGCAATTACAGTTTTGAACAGTGGAAGATAAGTGGATAGTAAAACTGAGGAGCACTTTGAGGAGAGAATGAACAAGCGAAATGCGACTGAAGAGGTTCAAAGAGATCTACCTGAAGAGGAGGAAGAGCTGGATAGGGCAGAAAGACATGTTGGATCCATGTCGACAAGTCAAGATTAATAAACCTCTTCTATATATTGTTGACCAAATTCCACCCTATGCCAAATTTTTGAAGAATCTCTGTACTCAAAATCATAAAAACAGAACTAAGGTCCCGAAAAATATTTTATTAACTGAACAAGTGAGTTTGATCTTACTGAGTGATACTCCACCTAAGAGGAAAGATCCCCGTGCTCCCATTATTTCTTATGTCAATGGTGACCAGAAGATTGGTAAAGCTTTTCTTGATCTGGGTGCGAGTGTTAATTTATTACCTTACTCGGTCTATTAGCAGCTAGGGTTGGGAGATCTCAATACTACCTCGGTGGTGCTTCAATTTGCAGACAGATTAACTAAACAACCGAGAGGAATTTTGGAGGATGTCATAGTACAAGTGGGTAAGTTCTACTATCCTGTAGACTTTATAATATTAGACATGGAACCTGACCATAGATTGAGGAGACATATCCCTGTTATCTTAGGAAGATCATTTTTGGCTACGGTGAATGCATGCGTTGATTGTAGAACAGGGGTTATGGAGATATCTTTTAGGAATTTAAACATGAGGATGAATGTCTTTGATACCAACCATCAACTACCTGAACCAGCTGAGTGTTTTAACATAGAGAGGACGGTTAAAGAAGTTGTACCTTAGAGTAGTGTAAGAGATGATTTGGAGATTGTGATGAAAATTTCGGAGGTGAATTTTGAAAATGGAGAGGACCAACAACGATCTAGTTGGAAAGATATTGCTGCGTTGGAAGCTGAGTTGTATTCACCGTTAGAGAGAGCATCAAGAGAGTCGCTTGGACCTCAACTTATTCCTCCACAGAAGTTGGTGCCTGAAAGTAAGCTTCTTGAGATGGTGTTGCGTGTGGAGGATGATGAATAAAAAGATAAAAATAGGTGTAAAGAATGCTAAAGTTGTTCATTTACCATGAATTGTCATAGAGCCTATCAAGGATGACACCCCTCTTAAGGATCCCTTTCTAGATGAGCGAGTGTTGAGCATAAACATGGTAGATAAGTTGTATTTCTGGGAAGATCCGCGATTAGGGACTGAGTGTGAAGGGATACAAAATTGCGTATATGAGGATGTTCGATTAAAGAGGTATGGTCAGCGGCTGAAGATTTACGAGGAGATTGATCCAGGACCAGAATTTATGACATCTGTTAGTTTACTGAAAAATGATGAGTTGGCGGAAGAACTATTGTCTAAGGTGTTGGAAGAGGATTTGATGGACACACTGACCATACAGGGGATGAAGTTAAAATAGGACAAAGGAGGTACTTTATATGGTGATTATTGTTCTGTATTTGATGTCATAAGTAGTACTAATTGTCCATGGGTAAGAGCGCTTAGAGAGTCACCTCCTACATTTTGTCATTTGATTAAGGGAAGTATGGCAGAGAGGAAAGGTGTTGGATAGCCTTTTCTGGAACGTCGTGCCAAAGACATAAAACATTGGTCCTAGGTTGTCTAGCCTCGATTTCTATAATAGTTGGTAAGTTAATTTCTATAATTTTAATTCTTAGAGATGATAGTCCCTTAAGGCCAAATCACTTTTTATTTCATTTTAAAAAAAAAAATCAATAAAATCCAAAAATAGAATTTTGAAAAATTCCTTGAAAAATTATGTGTCAATTTCTGGTAATTTTTGTAATTTCTTTTCCCTTGCTATGATACTTGGGTATGTGTTTGTTGCATATATACAGGTGATCCGAATCAAGTTTGGGGGAGGAGGTTGAGCATTTCAAAAAATCCAGAATTGCATTTCAAGGGTAAATGTATCTTGTCTCATTCTTTATTTTTTACCATGAGGACATAGACTCATTTAAGTTTGAGGGTGAGGGTATAGTTGTAAGGAAGGAATTGTTTTTGAAAAATCTGAAAAATTGACAATTTTGAAAAAGTTCATTGTTTCTACGCATGAGTGTTTCGCATGATGAGTTGATTGAGTTTATGTTTACAATGCATAAGTAGTATGTGATGTGATGTTCCCACTCATAAGAGTAATGATTAGATCGAATTAGTGAAGTGATGTGGTTTACATGAGTGAGTGATTAGTGAAATTGAAACCAAGAAATACGACTTTGAGCTATAAGCATAAACACACATTCACTGTGAGAAAACAATTGATCTTTAATTGATAATTTTGCCGAAATACAAGGGGAGAATGGGTGTGTTATGTTATGTTGGAAGGATGTTATTAAAAATTTATTTTTAGAATTAGATGCAAAAAGTAGTTCTTCGAATTAAGTAACCGTGCCTTGGTATAACCAAGATCACTGTTGGCGTAAAAAGGGGAGAAAACTAATGAGCACAAATCCCATGGAAGATGCTCGGGCCCAGTTGGTCAGGACGAAAATCTTCGCTGGAAAGTCCGGTGCTTAGAAAAACAATAAAAAGGGATAATGTGGAAAGTAGGAAAGTTGATTTTATTTCTTAAAGGCAAAAGTTTAGAGAGATTGAAATATTCTAGTAGAATGATCACAAAGACACAGAAGGTTGTCTAGATTGGGAGTAGTGAGTAACGAAATTATTTACTTCAAGTGGGGACCATTCATGACACGAAGCTCGAGATAGTAATTGTTCGGGAATGAGTGGGAATATTTGCATTCATATTATTTTGTGTGTTATATCGTAGCTTATTTGACTTGTGTGTGTGAACTCATGAATGCGTAATTATAAAAGAATTGAGATGTTTATAGGTACCATCACTGGAAACCTTCACGAGACTTCACTCGTCCACTAGGGGTAACCTTGGGGTTTAAAAGGCTTGCTACACGTGCTAAATGTAATCGTTGACCCTCACGAAAGCAAGGGATTAGGTAATGGTAGATAGATTAGATAGAGTAAGAATCATCACAGTCAGTTATCTCTCAGTTTATTGCTAAGGGACTAGCAATATGTAAATTTGGGGGTGTGATAGGTGCTCAATATTGGTTATTTTTTGCCCCTATCTTGCATTTATTATGTCTTTACATTCAGTTACTTGATATTTTTTATCCAGTTTGTATGTGTAAGCATGTTTTAAGAGCTTAATAAAGAAACAGAGTTATTCTGGGTGAATTGTCACGCCCCAAATTCCTAGGACTCCGAAACCCAAGCCTAAAAGCTAAGGGAGTGATTGCGGAAGTAAAAAGAAACAAGAACCAAAAGACATTCAGTCATCAAACACCCACAAAAGGTTGCAATGAATGCCCGGATACCATGCTGACAAGCCCCTAAAGGGTAACGCAAACCAAGCGACTACTAGAGTCAACAATAACAAAGAAGTACATGGAATAACAATAAGAATATACTCCATGCCAACACGAATACTAAAAACACAAGAGTATCCTCAGATACCAACAGACACGCTCCTAAATCCCTAAGACTCCCGAACTGGGACATCCAAGGAATCCAAGATGTGATCCTTAATACGAATGACCAACTAAGACATCATTAACCAAGAAAACACATGGGTTAATGATAGAAATGGTATATTCCATACCCAAATGACTAATAAAACTAAGCAGCGGAATCTAATGAAAATCCGGCAGAGTTCCGTTTGTAAATGGAACATCCGGACAACCAAACACAACACAATAATCTGCCCAAAGCAATTCAATAATCACAATGGCTTCCAAGCCCGACATTCATCAATCCTACTAGGGCCGAGGTAGTGGAAAGAAACCAAAACCCCTCCAAACCCTCTAACATCAACAGAGCCACAAATGCTCGAATAAAAATACAGAAGAGCACCTAACTGTGCGGAATAGATACAATACATCCTGAAAGAATAAATACAGGAAATAAAAGATACATCAACAGGGATAGGCCAACAGATTGGCTCCCAAAAGAAATACATGGCAAACCCATAACAAATGGGTAAGGAAAACTGAAAGCAGATACCTATCGTCCCCAAACCCAGTCTTGCCGCAACCGTAACCGCATCACCCAACCCAACTCCAAAACCTGTAACAAGGAAACAAAAGAAGGCTGCCGTTGCACTGCATCCTGCCCATAGCCGTATATTTCCTGCAACCTGGCGTGGAATACCAGGGGGGCAAATGAAATTCCCTCCGTGAGCAAATAAGCTCAGTGGCAAAAGATACTCTAACTACCACATCCTTTGGCAGTTTAGGTAATGCTAACTATCTATCAAGATATATACTAATCTCATCCACGCAAAACCCAAGGAACACGCTCATATACTACCGTACGTAAGTATATAACGGGGATATACATATATACACATATATATATAAGTATAAATACACAACATGAGTCTGTAATGTACAACTAAGACTCGTACTTTCCCACACCGGTAGTCTACACTACTCTCACCAACGTACACTAGGTACACGATACGAGGATCCAATCTAATAATTCCTCAATTACTCACAACACAATTCAGAAAATCCAACAGAGGGAAAACACACTCACCTCTAATATCCACAAGGATCATAATCCACCACTAGTACCAAGGAATACTCATAACTCACTCCCCGAGAACACAGGAGGAAAAGTACTCACGTCCTTGCATACTAACACAATCATCGTCTATATATATATATATATATTGTAAATGTACAATATATATATTACAATCCTCATCCCATTCCTTAAGGAAAATCTACCTCTCAAAGGCTAGATCACCTCAATCATATCACCATACCATAAATCATATCGACTTCATAATACTATCATCGATAGGGTCAATCACATCAATAATGCTCTCACTGTAGGCGAGGAAAAACCACCAATCAAATCACTAAGAGTACATGAACTCAACTCACAAGAACGACCACCCAATGGTCACCGAAACAAAGTAAAGGAAAAGACTTCCCAATGCTAAACCAACAGATAACCGAGACAACAATGTCAAGGTTAAAACACCACAAGTGTTTAAGGAGAACACCTGGACAAGGAACCAAATCCACTCGGTATCCATGCCCATAACATGTGGAACAACTCGAATCACCTAAGTGGTGACGTCAAAAGCCAAAAAGAAAGGAAAGACAACACTATATGTGTGCACTGAACAACACCAAGCCTCATACCCGAGACATAGAAATGATAGGAAGCAAAGGTGAAACAATGGAACACCTTTCAAAACTCTACAGGATGAGATATTGAGAAAGAAGTCTCGAAATCTTATAATCTCAAGAAAAGTAATAAAATAGTTTTCCTTTTAAGAAACCACATAGTAAAAATGACCATCTTGCCCCCGGTCTCCGTCAGTTGTCATCACCGGCTTTTAAAAGTTGAAAATCTTTTTAAAGAAGATCCTAAGTTCATTTTACAAGTACTAAAACTTTTAGTTTCTACGGGGGTAGGCGAAAACAAGTTTTTCCTTTTAAATACAAAGAGTTTAGAAAACACCGTTTCCGAAGGACAGCCAAATAAGGGTAAACACAACTCCACGGATTCCTATAATGTCCAAGAGGACAAAGAAGGAAGAGTACTACATTGGGTTCACGGAACACAACTATCCGTTCCCAACCTCACGAAACCAAATGACAACACCTGGAAAAGGTTCGGCACCACGCCGTAACCGATAATTCAAGGAATGACGTGTAAGTCAAAGACATGTACTAGTATACAGAGTACAGTAAAAGAAATGTTTAGGGGAATGAACTAAGCACTAGAAACAACACGAAAAGGGAAAACTAGTATCATCACTTAATAACATCACTTAAACCCCCTAATATCACGAAAAGGGAAAACTAGTGGCCGATACCACGGGAATAACTAGTCTCAATCAATACCTCTTCCAATTCAATATGACCTCAATTTCACAATTGGAAATTAACAGAATCAAGAGGCCATTTCCACTCAACTAGACAGATTCAATCACAACCACTTCTAACCGCACTCAAACCTCAAAAGCACGATATAGGATACCTCTCTCTAAGTGGGAAATAAACATTAAGGGTCAATAATATGCAACCAACCGAAACCACAAAACTATCACCGCCTTCTCTAAGGCCTCAAATTACAATTGATACTCAATCAATCCCTAACCTCAAATCTCTACAGATAACACATAACTAACCACAAAGGTCACTATGCTAATATACCTAACCTCCCCCCAAGGGCACAAGGTAGATAATCACAAGTATAAAGATACACTTTTCATTTATACTTTAACAATTTTCTCATTTAATTCATGATTTCGCATTTATCACTTTCAACTGAGCATTTTATAAAGATATGAATTTAATTTCACAATATTCATACATAACATGCTCCAAAATCCAACAGGCAATAATAATACATATTAAACCTGCTCCAACATCACATGTAATAATATCACGTATACATGTCAAATGAAATCACATAAATGTCATGCATATACAATGTGACTCATACACCACCCTTTGCCCACATCACGTGGTTAACGAATACACACTCCACCCATTTACAAGGAGAAATAGTACCGCACCGATTCTTCCCAAGTGTTTTTGACACTACGCTTTCAACAAGGAAGACGGTTTGCACGAGACGACCCGTGACCAAAGATCCGTATAACGGATGCACGATATGACCCGCGACTTCGAGAATAATACGACTCACCCTATACCCCATTCATGACTCATTATTCCGTAGGATGGGAACACCCCCTGGCCAGTTGTTGCGACGATTCGACACAAAGACACCCCATATGATTTCACAACCCACATATACCAATACCATGATTTGACACTACATGATATTCTCAATATGCATCCAGGTCCAAATGACAATCATGCCTCAATATAAATATGTAATGCATCATATTTATATATAATATCCACATGAATCCAATATAATTCTCGAAATCTCTTTTTAACATGCTTTTAAAATACAATAAAGCATTTAAATCGTATGAAAACAAGTTCATATACAATTCATGTTTTCAAATATATATTTTCTTTAATTCTTTAGAAAATATTTCAAATTCCCTTATCATGCCTTTAAAATAAATTAAAGCAATTAATTCACTTCTCGCAAGGGAACCTAGCACAACGTCTAAGTTTTCACGAATATCTACTAACTCATTTAATTCTCAAGGGAATTTCTAAGTCATCTATTCCTATTCAATTCAATTAGGAATATATTTAATCTCGTATGGAATAATTTAATTAATTTTCTTAAAATAAATTTCTAAATCCTACGTCGATTCTACCCAAATATAGATATTTAAATTGGCAATTTAATATATATATATTAAATTAAATAAGGGTTTACACCCCTAAACTACTTCAATAATGCGGAGTGAGAAATATAATTTCCCACCTAATTTACGTTTACCGAACAACCCGAACCAGCACAGTACCGGCGCCCGAATATAAAGCCCGCCGACTAAAATCGTCCGAAAACTATTTCGAATATATCGAAATGTCCGTCTCGACAACCTATACGATATATATGAAGCCCATTAATAATAGGTTAATTAATTGGGTTAAATCTAAAATACCCCAAACGAAAACTATAACCTATAAATGCGATTTTCGGGCAAATCGTTCAATGTAAAATCACGAAATTAATGTATGATGAATACTACGTATATACGATGCTACTCACCAAAAATCGGCTCAAACCGATCACCGGAAGTCGACCGAAAAATTGGTCGAAGCCTGGCCAAAACTGGGACTGTCGCGCGGCTGCTGCTCCGCCCCTGCCGCGTGAACCAGCCCTGCATCACCACCTCCTACGCCGCCGTCTAGCTCAATGGCAACCACCACAGCACCACCCAGTCGCCACCTCCACCACCGTGAACCGCCATCGCCTTGGCTTCGGCGACCACAGCAACCGTAGTTGCTTGCCCATGCACAACCGAGCGCAGCTCCCCTTTTAGCCGACTCTCTCTCTCTCTCGCCGGCAACCATGGTGGTCGCCGCCCATGGAGAAGGAGACCGCAGCTCCGGCAACGTGAAGAGAAGAGATGGAAGCGTGTAGTCGTGCAGATGCGTGAAGGAGAAGGAGCAGAGATAGCCGATCTATGCATATACATGTATCTATTTATATGCGAAATCGCCTAAATGACCCACATTTTACCCACAATTGCGAAATAACTTCCAAGACTATATATATATAATTACAATTAAATATATATATATATATACAGTAAATCCCAATAATTATCAGGAACGCCCAAACATAATCTCGTAAGCCCGAATTAATAACGGGACGCCCAATTAAATACATCGGGGTAGAAACCCAAACGTTGGAACACTAAATGCCCGATCCAATTAAAATGCATCGTCATTCAATCGAAACACTAATCATTAAACGTCGAATAAACTAACGTCGAAACGAGACCGTGTAATTGACAACAAGAATTCGCGTAGTCGTCAAAGAGAAACCGTAAAGCCATCGAGTCGACTTTAAAAGTAAACGCGAAAAATTTACACGCGAAATACCAAGAATAATATGAACGTCATGAACAGGTGACGTCATAACCAAAATTAAATTAAATATATTTTCAGGAAAAAGGAAAATAACACGGGGTGTTACATGAATTAAATGAGTTCTTATTCGTTTCTATCTCGAAAAAGGAATCAAGAGGTGTGCCAGAACAAAGAAGAGCTACCGAAGGGAAAAATGGTCATTTCCCGACATCGCTATCTCACCGAAGGGAAAAAATGTCATTTCCAGACATTATTACTTCAACCAAAAGCATCGGGAGTCAAAGGCGACCAATCTAGCTCAAATATGAAAAAATGGGTTTTTACAACAAAAGATGCATCATACCCAACATCGGCAGAGGCAAAAAGAGGTAGACTGGACCTTAGCTATGCTTTGGTTTATGAGCCAAAGGGGGGCGCTACGTCCTAGACCTACGCCCAAGCGTAGGTCAGGGGCGTAGGTCCCACCTTGTGGTCACATGATCCCTTTACATGCAGAAGTTCTTTCGAAGTTGTTTCGGAATTTTCTAGTTTTATCCCTGCTTCGATATTTTAAGTGATCGGTGATTCTAGACCTCTACATATTGGCTTATACACATATTTACATCAGATTTTTGAGACATTATTCATGTATTATGAAATTACAGAAAAGGGCAACCATTAGGGTTTCACTCACTTGTCTATAAATATAAGAGGGTTAGGTTTAGAGAGGTGTTCTGATATTCACGAACGTTCATTGAGTTGGTGGCTGATATCATTGCTTCCATAGAAGAGAATCACCATTGAAGACCTAGAGATCCGGAGAAGAAGATTATGGAGAACGTTTCTACACCGACAATACAGTCTCTCTCCGCCATGATCAACTAACTCGGTATCTAGGATTTTCTCGCAAAACCCTAGCCAACTAATGTAGTTATAGTTTTATATTCAATTGTAGAGAGGGGAAACTGTGACTATACTGTGATGATTGTGTTAGATGAGAGACCATTTTTATTTGTGATATAAGTTTATATATTTGAATTGATTCTTCTCTTAGACTTTTTGAATGTATTTATCTAACACAATCACAATTATTCACTATGGGCTGGAATTCGGATGCTTAATCTGTGATTTTCTACATAATAGTGGTCATAAAACTCAAAATCCTAGGTTGACACAGGCCATGCCCTGACAAACTGATATAGACATGCTTTAGCTTGTTTTCATGCTTTAATTTACTTTTCTGCATTTACTTTATGTTAGTAGTTGGCATACACTAATCAATTTAGTCTTGAGATGGGTTGTCGCGATCTAGTTGAGAGTAATCCTTTTTGGGGTCAAACTGCTGGCGCGGGGTGACCTGATTCACAGTCAATGGATCGCCTTCATGCAATTGATATATAATTTAAACTATATTATGCGGTTAGTGTTGGAGTGAGGAAACCCTAGTTTTCTTTCTCTCTGAATCACAACCATTATTCATTATTGTTTTCTATTTTATTTTTATTAGTATTAGATAATTCATAAAAAACAAACTCTTTTCGGGAAAGTATAATTCAGTGTTTTTAGACAATTGAAGTGAACAATCCTCATCTTTATGGGATTGATATTCCCCCACTCAATCAAAACTGTTTACAACTGATCTATGCGCTTGCAAAAGGGTAAAACATAAAGTGTCGTTAAGGTGTCATTTTTAGCCACATATTTTGTACACACTTGACGCCTATCACATTAGTATTAAGGTCATGTATAGTAGAGATTTTTGTTACCCTAAGAATCTGGATATGATCTGATAGAGTTTTGTATCTTGGTGTTTTTTTTTTAGTACTTCCTTGCATCTCTCTACATTATTGTTATGGCATATACTCTCTTTTGCTTGACATTTCAGTGAAAAAAATGGGGAGAAGTATTAAGTAAGGGAGAGAGAATTATTTTGTTAAGATTGTTTGATTAAAAGGGAGAAGTATTTAGCAAGGGGCAGTTTATTCTCAGGGGGAGAATGATGATCATTATGTGTGCATTGTTGTTATGATTTTTTTATGATCATTATATTGGTTTATATTTGTTTTCCACACGTGCATTTAATGGTTTGTTCAATATTTTGGTTACAGGTTTGGTAGTTCATCATGAAAGTAAGGTGACAGTTTATATCTATATTTGTTGGTGTGTGTTCATAGGAATAGATGTTCTGTTGTTATTTGTGAGGCTATATTGTAAAACATGGTTTTGTCTCAAAAATTCCAAGGGGGAGATTGTAAGAACATTTTTGATAATTGTTTATGTATGGCATGTTCTAGACAATAACAATGTTGAGTGTTAGATAGGTTGGTTTTGTTTTCAATAACATCGATAAGCTTTGTAAAAGGAAGAATACAAGTGAAGCATGAAAGTGAGCATATTGAGGTAAAATGTCCCCTAGAGGGCGAAAATGACATTTTTTGAAACTGTCACTTCAAGCAAAAAGTATCATGGGTTCAAGAGGGTCATTTTGGTGCAGTGGTAAAAAAAAGTGGTTTTAACAAAAATGTCTACGCTTTTAGTTTCAAAAAGTGGCTAGAAAACACATTTCTATACTTTGAGGTACACTTAGACCTACGCTTGAAGCATAGCTGCGACAAGTTTTTGCCTGTTTTTGCCTGCGATGTCCAAATTGTTCGAGGGTTGGTTTTAGGATATAACCACGACTTATATACGTCAAAGTGCATTGTATATACAATATATTCCCCAAAATATAGGGTTTGGATGTGAAATTATGAGAAAGTGCAAACTTAGGTTTGGATCATCTTTGTCTATAAATACCTAAGTCTACAACAAGCGGATGCACGTCTTGAAGAATTCTCTGCAAGTTTTCTACAACTTCATCTTCTTCTATAGAGATATACATATGGTGAGAGAATATTATTGAGTGATTAGAGATACATAAGCTCTCTCTTATTTTTTAACGTCTTCAATCGTGCTTCTACATCGACGATTTCTATGCACGATTGAATGGTATAGTTGCTGAAAAATTCACACATCGTTTATAGCAACGAGGTTGCGTTGATCCGTTGAAGAACGGAGCCGTCTGTGTGCGGAGATCGAAGCAGAAGGCTTTGTGGTGATTTTGATTGGTTGAGAATCAGAGCCGTCAGTGTACGGAGATCAGAGCGAGAGCTTCGTGGAGCGCGAGTGAATCTAGATTTTTAGACGTCGAGTGAAGAACAACAAATTACAACGGTTGTAAGTTATATTTTTCATAGAGTCTATACAAATTTTCTAATTCATAGTGCATCGATACCCGAGTATATCCATTGCTTTTACTTGGAGTCTTTCCAAGGTTTTCCACGTAAAAAATCTC
Source organism: Cornus suecica (assembly GCA_963922005.1). NCBI lineage: Eukaryota > Viridiplantae > Streptophyta > Magnoliopsida > Cornales > Cornaceae > Cornus > Cornus suecica. The sequence continues at coordinate 42,238,088 of OY998247.1, read as the reverse complement.
TATGTCTTCTCATTATTTATTTTCTGCACTTATATTCATATTTGCTTGATTAATCTTTTTTTGAGAATTAGGGTTTGTGACTAATTAAAATTGAATTTTTGCTAAATAATTTTAATTGATCTTAAAATCGATAAAAAAACCTATTCACCCCCCTCCCTTTAGGTTGTTTTTACTATCATTTAGGTAATTTCATAAGGGATTAGAAAGAGCATGTGGCATGGAGGTTAAGGGTGTAGTTTAGTCATAATAAAGACCCATAATGTGAATTCCACCCATTATTCTTAATATGGAAGGAACTATCTTTTTTGACCCACATTATGACCCTTATCACTTATTAAAGATATGTGGAGCATTGGTAGGACTTGGGGACCACTTCAATTAGGGCAACATTTTGAGCAAATGACCTATAAATAGAAGGCAATAGTGATTGCCTAGTGATCCCAACCTCATTCTCATTCTGTTCCTTTCTTGGAGGTTACTCCTTTAGGACGGCGCCTACCTTCTTCCTCTTCTTCGACTTTTTTTTCTTCTTTTTCTCATAGGGCTTCGGCCATGGGAAGTGGATTTCTACCTTTACCGCATCTCACCCTTTTTCTCTATTTGTTTCTCTCTTCTCCATCTCTTGGTCTTTAGCTACTTTGGGGGGTAATTCATTTTTGGGATTTTAGCTTTACTAGTGCTCACTACCCACTCTCTAGTTATGATAAGGCTACACTCTTTGCTCTTTTCCACCTTCTATTTTCTCTCCTTTAATCCTCTTTGCTTGAGATTTTGACCCATATGTTCTGACTTGCTAGTGGAGCCTTCTCTCTGGTTTTTCTCTCATATTCACAGCTTTTTCACCCACAGTTTTTGGCGACCATAGTGGGAGAGAAAGGTAGGCCAATGGCATGCCCAGAAGGTCATCTCGTATTGCTATGTCATCTTAGGTACCTTCTTCTACTGCACTTCCTCTATCGCCTCCTATTCCACCAAGGCCAAAGTCAGTTGCACCTGCTGGAGCTGAGAGCCACGCTCCTAGATATATGAGCCAGCCACCGCGAGGGCTCCTTATGATCAATCGACCCCTACTAGGTTCGACGATGACCCATCCACAGCCCCAAGGCATTGCTATGGGGGAGCCCCAACTCAGAGAGCTACTGCTTGACAATCCCCCAGTCGCTTGTGAGTAGGAGGTGACCAGTGCTCATTCCTTCAGCCGCATTGTCACCAGGATGGAGCACCACAGGACGACCTGGATCAGGTCCCATGGCACCGCCACCTTAAGGTCAACTAGCAGGCGTGACTGTGACACACTTCTCATGGAGGTGTTGCTTGCCATGCAAGCCACCCAGCAGAAGATATGGGAGGAGCATAAAGCAATGTTCGCCTCTGCCAGACCTGACATAGCCGATGACGCAGTACTTACGTCAGCGCAGGTGCTAACATCAATCATTCATCGTGACGTCATGGTAACGCCCCCACGTGCGACCTCAGTATTACCACATGGCCACACCACGGCGGCATCTCTAACTCCTTTTGGCTCAGCCCAGCAGAGTGTTTCCCCTTATGTTACACTTGACCAACTACGTGCCATGATTGGGTTGGGACGTGTCTCAACAGGGGCGAACTTGGTTAGCAACCCATTGCCTTCTTTCCCTGTCTCTGTCCTTCAGCAACCGTACCCGACTGAGTATGTCACGCCTAAGTTCAAACAGTTTGATGAAAGGAAGGGTAACGCTAAAGAGCATGTTGGGTGTTTCATCAGCCATCTAGGGGACCACGCCTCCAATGAGGTACTAAAGTTGAGGGAGTTCCCTTAGTCATTGATCGACCGTGCCTACACTTGGTACCATAACCTAGAGCCAGGATCAGTTACCAATTGGGAAGAGATGACACAATGATTTTATAACAAGTATTATCAAGTGGATGAGAAGGTGACTCTGCTATCTCTCACAAATCTCACCCAGAAGAGCAACGAGGATGTGATGGCTTATGTGAAGCAGTTCAGAGAGCGCATGCTAGAGTGTTATGAAGTAACAAAGGAGGATAACTTAGTTTGGATTTGCATTGATGGGATGGATAGGGAGTACTGCCTCTATCTAGTCGCCCTCGATATCTGGACATTTTCTAATCTTATGGTGACGACCAGGTGTCTAGCTGATCGGGTGGCCAGTTCCCGAGGAGGTTGCACTTGGCGAGCACCACGTCCCGTCTCCATCATGGTAACAGCCACCGAGGATGATGAGCAATTTTTAGAGGACCCAGAGGAGGATGAGGATGCCTTTATGGCGTCGGTTGACTAGGAGAGGAAAAGGTTTCAACCAACTCCACCTCCCTTCTCTTGCAGTTGCAAGTAGGTTTTAGCCGTATTGAGCCAATGGATCCGTGACAAGGTCGTCAGCCTTCCACCAGCATTTGAGGATAATCACAAGGACCTAGTGAATGATCCCTGCTTCTACCATTTCCACCGAGGAACGAGGCACCCACTGATGGAGTGTTGGTGTCTTCATGACCTCTTCCAAAAGAAGTTGAAGTCTGGTGAGCTAGAGAATTTAAAGAAGTAGGACGTGCATGACAATCCTTTCCCTAGCCACAATACGGGAGTTCATGTCGTCTCCCGTGAGGATCGTGGTACTTTAGAGGAGCTTCAAGGCGATGAGGTGGCCTAGCTGAATGAGCAAGCTTAGAAAGGCATCTGGGATCGTGTGGCCCAAATGGCTGACTTTATAAGGGAGTTTTCGATAAGCTTAAACTTGATTCAGATTCCAGAGCTGAGGTGACTAAAGTGTTGATTAGGGTTGTTTAAAGGACAGGTACAGATGTTCAGGAGGATGAGCCCACCACCTCAACAAAGTCGGACCATGATGGACAGGTAACCTTCTACGAGGCGAACAAGCTCATTGAGGGGCCCCACAATCGCCCATTGTATGTACCTGCAACCATTAATGGGGTGGACTTCAAGAGAGAATTTTTGCAGTCATGAGAAAGGTCGGGATTAAGGAGGAGTCTGTGACCGGGAGGTCGATCGATATTTCGGGTTTCAACGGGATTAGGCAGAGGACCATGGGTTATGTTACTGCCGACCTATAGGTGGGGGACATCCAAGGGTCCATTAGGTTCCATGTCATTGATGGGGAGCCATCCTACCATGTTCTCTTGGGGAGGTCGTGGATGCACCTTTATGGTGTAGTTCCTTCCTCGTACCATTAGGTTATGAAGGCCAATTGGGGCACCGACACCACCATTGTCAAGGCCACGAGGAATCCTTTTTCTCTTAGTGAGGTACATTTGTCTGATGCAATATATTTCACTAACTTTTCAGCTATATAAGAAGATTTTGAGGGAGGCGAGGTATATGTTACTCCATTGCCTAGTTGGGAGGATATTGCTGAATTTGATGACAACGACGTGATGGTGGTCATTCCCCAGAAGGGAAAGAACAAGGTTAGGAGTAGTGATGAGCTTTGTAGGAAGCTCCGCAAAGCTAATGGGAGCTATGTTTATCAGTTATGATGGTGAGAAGGGCCGAACGCCCTGATACAGACGCACGACCCCTATGACGACCATTACCTGGCAGAGGCATCCACTCCCATCGAGGACTCAGTAAAGGAGGATGGTCAGGAAACAAGGTTAGTTGCAGCACAGAAAAGGGACATTGAGGAGGTCAATTTAGCCAAGGCTGGGGAGCAGCCCCGTGAGGTATCCGTTAACCGTGATCTACCTACTAAGCTCAAGGGGTGATTGGTGAGTCTATTGTAGGAGTATCAGGATATGTTTGCTTGGAGTTATGATCAAATGCCTGGACTCGATCCGGACTTGGTTGTGCATCATCTAAATGTCGGGCCAGAAGTTGTATCGAATAAGCAAGTCGCCCAAGTGTTTAAACTAGAGATCAAAGGTCATATCAAAGAGGAGGTCCAACGTTTATTGCAAGTCGGGCTCATCAAGCCCATTCAGCACCCGATATGGTTGGCTAATGTTGTTCCAGTTCAAAAAAAGAATGGAAAGGTCCGCGTCTACATTGACTTCAGGGACATCAACAAGGCATGCCTAAAGGATGAGTTTCCATTACCAAACATCGACGCCATTGTGGATGTCACCGCCAGTCATGGGATTTTTTCCTTTATAGACTGTTTTAGTGGTTACAATCAAATTAGGATGTCCGAGGAGGACGTGCACAAAACCATTTTTCGCATTTTGATGGGGAATTTCCACTTCACTATGATGTCATTTGGGTTGAAGAATGTAGATACGACGTATCAGAGGGCCATGATCGCTGTCTTCCATGACATGATTCACGGTTCAATCAAGTGCTATGTGGATGACCTGGTGGTTAAGTCGAAACTGCCTATTGATCACGTTGACGACTTAAAAAAGGTCTTCGACAAATGCAAGCGTTACCAGCTAAAAATGAACCCAGCAAAGTGTTTTTTTGGCGTAACTAGAGGGAACTTTTTAGGGTTTGCTGTGCATCAAAGGGGCATTGAGGTTGATGGAGACAAGACGGAAAAAATCATTGATTTGGATCCATCGCGTTCATTGAAACAACTTAGAGGATTCATTAGAAAAATCTCTTATTTGCGATGTTTCATTCCTGACCTCACTGAGCACATGCAGCCGTTTTTACCTTTTCTAAAAAAAATACAATTTATGTTTGGGCTCCTGAGTGTCAACGGGGTTTTAAAGCCATCAAGAGGATTTTAACAGCACCGGAAACCATGACCGCGCCTAAGCGAGGTGTTTCTCTAACTTTATATTTCAGTGACTAACCATTCACTAAGGGCAATCCTCGCTAAGGAGGAGGATGAGCGCGAAAGGCCGATTTATTATGCTAGTAGGGTCATCCGTGGTGCCGAGCTTCGGTACACTCCTGGGAAGAAACAGTGCCTTGCGTTTGTTTTCATCGCAAAGAAGTTTTAGCACTACTTACCTATACACACAGTGGAGTTGTTAACCAAAAGCAAGCCAGTACGCTATATGGTGACTCAGCCTCCTTCTGGTGGACGTTTAACCAAGTGGTTAATGGGCCTATTAGGGATCAACGTTCAGTGTGTTCGACCCACAACCATCAAAGTCCAGGCTCTAACGGATCTGTTATCTCACTCTTCTCACACCAATGGCTCAACCAACTTGATGATGGCCGAGGCTGAGGTATAGGAGTTATCATTTGATGGAGCATCCACTTCCTATAATGGTGGGGCTGGTATTATCTTCACACCAGGTAGAGGTGGTCATCGGGTTCACCTTTCCTATCAGTTGATTTCCCTTGTTTAAACAATGAGGCCGAGTATGAAGCACTGTTGTTGGGACTCAGAGAGGTGCAAAGGCGAGGTGTCCAAGGGTTAAGGGTTAAGGGTGATTCTCAACTCATCCTTAAACAGGTCATGGGCGAGTTCACCGTGAAGGAGGCTAATCTTTCTCCTTACCGCACCCAGGCATAGATTTTGCTTAAGCATTTTGATTCTGTTGATTTCCTCCATGTTTATAGGTGCAGGAACCGTTTCCCTAACACTTTGGCAACCCTGGCATCAAAGATTAGACTCGACCAGGATAGTTTGTCATTGGAGGTGCGGAAGTGTTCTTCCCCCTCATCAGCGGAAGATCCTAACTCAGTAAAGGTTAATGATTAGCGCACCTCAATCATGCAGAGCATTATGAAGGAGGGCCACGATAGGTCATCAGCCAAAGGTTTTATTTCAAAGGGCCTAAGGGTGTATTGGCTCGTTGTGTTTTTGATGAGGAAGGTATTACCATTCTTGAGAGGACCCACATAACTGTGTACGGCGTGGAAGATGTCAGCCTTTACCGAAGGATCCAGCGCCGAGGTTTTTATTGGCTCGGAATGGTGGCAACCGCCAAAGACGTGCAAAATAATTATGTTCTATGCTCTCGTACCCTTTAAGGTAATGAGAGTTCCCTTCATGCTGATTTTTATGACTAACGAAGGCCTTATATCAACTTTATCTAGGAAAGCAAGTTACCCGACCTCAAGATGGACGCGACAATTGTCAGGAAAAGGGCGGTACGTTTCTTCCTTCATGAAGGTGCTCTCTATCACAAGGGATTCTGTGGCAAGCCATTAAAGTGCATCAACCATGAAGAGGCTACCATTGTCATAACTGAGGCACATCAACGTGACCATCAGGGTAGCGCAAAGTTGTATCAGCATCTGGTTACCTGTGGGTATTACTGGCCCATAATGGAGAAGGACACTGTCATTCATGTACGATGATATGAAGCCTATCAACAGCATGGCAACCTTATCCATGCTCCAGCCGTTAACCTTCGTTCTTTATTCACGCGTTGGCCATTCCACACTTAGGCCTTGGATAATATTGGACCAGTCACGCCCAAATTTGGGGGGCATGCTTAGATCCTGACAGCTACTGAGCTCTTCACCAAATGGATTGAGGTCGTTCCATTAAGGAAGACCGTTATAGCTATTGTGGTCAAATTTATCAAAGAGCAGATTATCTACAAGTTTGGGGTGCCACACTCACTTCTATCTGACAACGGGATGCTCTTTGTGAATAAGGACGAAGGGGCATTCTAGGAACAGTAACAGGTGCTGCATCATACTTTGACGCCTTACTATCCCAAGGGCAATGGCTAAGCCGAAGCCACCAACAAAACGATAATCCGTATCCTGAGCAAGAAGTTGCACGATCACAACAAGGGTTGGGCTGACCAGTTACCGCTGACGTTGTAGGCCTATCGCACTTCCAAGCGACGTGCCACTGAGGAGACTCTATTCGCACTAGTATATGGGATTGCCATTGTTTTGCCTGAAGAGTTGGTTGTACCTTCTGCGCACTTCGCAGCCTCATGTGGACTGATGGCAGTCATCAAAGGTGATGTATTGGAGGTCTTGGATAAGAGAAAGGATGTTGCATCAATAGCATCACAGAAGTAAAGGGACAGAATTGCAAGGGCTTACAATACTTCTATCAAAGAAAGGGCCTTCATTAAGGGAGACTTAGTCCTAAAAATGGTCAACGCCGAGGGGTCAAAATCTAGGGAAATTCACACCTAAGTGAGAAGGACCTTATACTGTGACCAAGGCCTTGCTCAATGGTTACTATGAGTTAACGGAGGTAGGAACCGAATTCAGGACAAGTCCCCTTAATGCCAAATGGATCAAGAGGTTCTATCCTTAAAGATACCTCACTCGTCCATCTCTGACCTTGTCACGTCGTGCCTCGTCCAAAACATTCCTTTTTTATTCTTTATCTCTTTATTCTCTTAGTTATTTGCCTAAGTTAGATAGGTTGTTAGAGGAAAAGGGTCACTTCTTCGCGCAACCCCTTTCCTTTGACCTTTTCTCTTTGGTTATTTATTTTAGTTAGTTCTTTGCGAAACAAAAAATCATACGTATATAGGCATATATGTAAGGAAAAATAGATATATTTTATTCAATGAAAGTTTTTATTTACAAAGGCAAATGCATTACACTTGTTGTTTACAAGTGTTCTTCTAAAAAAATGTACAAGTAAAGGTTGGGTTCTTTATCAGGGCGCATATTTCAAGGAGGGAGAAGTAGCCTTGAAAGTGTACTATAGTCTTCTTTTTCTGTGCAAGGTTTGCAAGAAAATACACGTGCCACGAAAGCTTTTCCCTTATCCACTTCCATGAATAGCTGCCAGCTTGCACCTTCTATGTGTCAACCTGCACACTTAAAAAAAAACACACACACACAACAAGCAAAACGTATACAAAACCAGAGAGCATCCATACATTCCATGCATAAATATAACTGTAAGTAGACCATAAGTTAGAAAAATGTGTGAATAAAATATATGTTAATCAAAACATGTGTAGGGTTAAGCGTGCCCAAAACACGCTTCCAGAAATAGTAAGCCTGCCCTCAGGCAGGCGTCGTACTGTACCTGTGTTAAAGTTTACATACCCAAAAATAAATGTTATCAAATTATCTAAAATTGTTTCTAATGACCATCAAAAGATTGTTTTAAAGTTGCAGGGGTTAAGAATTAGAATAGGTCTTCACAGCAATAGAAAAGGATCATTGTCCCTCACACGGTCCTCCATTCTTTATCCATCAGCAGCCTCCAGCAGTCGAATAGCCTCCGCCTCCTTATGCGCCGCCTCAGCGTCAGCCCTATCAGCATTCTCCAGTAGCACCTCAGCATCTCTCCTCATCTGGGCCACCTCCCCCCTGAGCTTCACAGACTCGGCATGGGCATTTTCACTAGTAAGGCGCAGGATACCACAATCATCCTTTGCCTCAATCTTGTTTAGCCTCTCCATGAACCAGTCCATGTTTATCCCAAATTGCACGGCCTGGGCTATGGACCTCCTGGCACTATTCAAGGTCTGCGGGTCCATATCCCCTACAGTGGCCTTGACCACCTACTGAAAATACTGAACAAACCCATCAAGCATAGGCACTTGGGCATGTTCAAAGGCTATATTAAAGACATTGAACTTCCCAGGATGGGCGATAGCAAGGTGATTCAAGATAGGTATGGAGGACCCACTGCAATAGAAACCCCTCCATCTGGGCCACTCTGGGGGACCAAAAACATGCATAAGGTTCACAGCCCGAGGGACTGAACCTTCTGGGGCATCTACAGGTCTAGGATCTATAGCAGGGGCTTGCCATGGAGGATTTTTAGGGGCACGAGGAGAAGACGGACGGTTACGTCTAGTGGGGACAACCGTCTCTTCATCAGAAGACAAATCAACATGGGCTGAATTTGAAAGGGCTGAGGAAGGAGATTTGAAGGTACTGGCTTTACGGGCAGAGCGTCGTGGCTTCTTCACTAATGGATCGGTGGGATTTGGAGATGCTTGCCTCTTGGAACACCAGTGGACTAAGGGGACTTCATCTTGGTTGCCTCCCTCTTCTAGAATATAAGTTTTCTTGGCAGGGGTGCTCCTCTTGAAACGATCTGGAAGAGGGACATCATCACCATTGTCAGATGATGAGGAAGTATAAGAGTGGAGACCAGTCTTGCCCATGGCCACCATTCTTTCTCTCTATTTTTCTTTTTTGTCTTTTAGTTTTCTTTATTGCTTTTCTTTTTCTAAGTGTTTTGAGACTTGTGTTGAAAAATGAATGAAAAATAGGTAAGGGGAAGGGATATTTATACCTGAATGAATAGACTCTTGGGTTCTTGATGAATGCGAGGCGCTGGATCCTATATTCAAAAAGGAACCGGTTAAAGCATTCAAGTCTTCAGAAGTATGAATCTTCTATGTTGTGCCCCATGGAGTTTTAGTACAAAGCAGGTCCACATCGTCAAAGACGTCAGCAATGTTATCTGAAGAAACCGCTAGGCCGGGGGCATCAGGCCTCCTCCTCCTTGATGATCTCGTCCTACTTGCAATGGAAGGGGACTGCGACTCTGAGGAGGCACCTGGCTACGAAAAAGAGAGGGAAAGTTTATTTAAACATTTAAAACTTGTATTTCTTTTCTTTCTTATATATATACATATATGTGTGTAATAAAGAAAACCCCACTCGAGAGGGGGCACAAAAATGTACTAATGACTTTACTTTAAGTACGGGATTAGGTTACTTACGTGAATGGATACACTAGGACGCCCATGAGAAGGAGCTGAGGGCCCTGCCTTGTCTTGAACAGGTTTTCGCCTCGATGAAATCAGACAACTCTAGGTTAAAGGATTCTGTTGTACAGGGACTTGAGGGATTGGCTGATCAGGGACTACAGGGGCTTGATTCTGGGGAAGGTGTACATCAAAGGGTTCCAAGGGAATAGTGTGAACTACTCTATTTGATATTGATCTTCGCTTTGCTGGGAACATGTCATGGGAAAACACCGGTATATCAGCAATAGTATTCTCCACAGCATAACTAGGATTCCCTATGGAAAAGGGAGTAGTAGAGTAGTGCACCACCGTATCGTTCTTGTCAATGACCCTGGGTTCACTTCTACGAGCTGATGACTGAGCAAAAGCCTGCAGGGCATCGAGGTTCAATCTCCAGAAGACACCCAATGATGGTGTGATATCACCATGACGGAGATGAGAGGGTAAGGCAAAAGGACGAAGAGGACTGTTCAAAGATGGCAGGTTCCCAACAAGGAACCTTTCATAGCTTAAGGCAAAACTTTTCATATGGGTCGATGCAATAGGAACGCCTTGATCAAAGCCAAACTGGTGAGCTACACGATGGGGATTATAGCTAGCAAGTGGCACGCTATCCTTGAACCAGGTAGGCAGCGAATACTTCTTCAAAACTAGCAGCAGTTTGAAATCAGAACGAGGTGAATTAGGGGCGGGATTGAGCATATAGGGTTCTTCACCAAATAGGGACTAAGCAGGGAAACCAGGCAGAAGTGTAGAGTAGGGTCTAAACTAAAATTTATCTTCCAGGTCCAACACCAAATTGAGATCATCATAGAGGACAATGTTGGAACATATGGGGGCACGACTTAAGCCCTAACGGTCTTCAAATAGACTCGCAGCCTCAAGGGTGTGTGGTGTAGGAAAGAACTCTGGAAAATGCTTCATTATGAAAAAAGACAAAAAGAGGCTGGACACGGGCGCCTTTACTTCACAACGACCTATGGAACGTCGCATCCCTGCCACCACAGAGTTGAGCCTTTTATACATAGTTCTAAGGAAGAATGGCCCCAGGGCTACAGTCCTACCGAGAGCCATATATACCGCCAAGTTGTAGACTCTCTTACTCATACAGTCGTTAGGACACCCTTCAAACACATGGCGTGTAAGACAAAGTGCCAGAAAGGTAGCCAGATGATGGGGACTATTCAAAGGCACACCTTGAGTATTGTTTGGGGATAGGGGCCAACCTAATGAAGGACAAGTGAAAAAGTATATGGCCCAGTTGGTGAATTTACATTTGCCCTTCTTCTTCTCTAATACATTGAGGTATGAGGCATAGATAAAGGAGGCTTCCAGAAAATCTATAGTGGCTTGACCTTTAGGGGGAATTATGTGAGGTTTGAAATCATACTCTCCAATCAGAGGAAGATGTATCAAGGACTTCACGTCCTCCAATGTCGAGGTGACCTCTCCCCAAGCAGCAACGAAGGTATGAGTATCGGTGTTCCATTGAGAAATTAGGGCTTGTAACGAGGGGTTTGAGCGCCGGATGTTGATATGGCGACTCGAATTGATGGTAGTTAGGACCGAGGCACGGCGAAGGGTCTCCACATATTCAGGTCTTGAAATGACATGCTCACACCAGTAACCTTATTTGGAGATTGGTGTTGTGTGGCCTTCAAATTGGAGGTTTGAGTAAGGGTAGTCACCCCTCTCAATGGGAAATCGCATACTTTTGGCCAGATTCCATTGGGCGCCCGATGTGGAAGAGGCATCGCCCTCTAGAAGTACCGGTTCACCCAAAATTGAAGGCTCCGGGCTGTAATGTCGAGTCTGGTGCCAGAAGAAATTTACTTCTTTGCCAAAGAAAGGGGCATGTCGCCACTCATCGTCACTAGGGACTGTGCCGTCGTGCACCTTTGAGGGAAGCATAACTACTGCAGAAAAGGGGTTTCTTCTTCTTCTTCTCCTTTTCGCTTTATTTCTTCCTCTTCTTCTTTTGCTCTTCTCTTCTCTTTTTCTTTTGATTTTACCTCTCCCTCTTTCTCTGGTTCACTCTTGCTTCAAGCTTTCTTTTTTTCTCACAGTGTATTCAGAATTTGTAGGTTCTTGCACTTGATGATTTTACCCCATTCTCTCAATTTGGAAAGGTAATTTATAAGCCACCTCTCTGCGCCTTCCCCAACAGTGAATGCACCAATTCTAGGGAGTTGCGCCTAGCTAAGAGTCGCCATAATGGGGGCGACGAAAAGGCACCTTTTTGCAGGAGGCTGCCATTATTGTTTTGTCCCACTCCTCCCTTTTTCTGCATTTTGGCACAAGTTCATTTTTTAGAAGGAAATTGTTGGTTCAAAATTCTAAATTTACCCTATTATATACTTACATATTTATATATACACACGTGGGTATATGTACACGTGTACAGTTTTCAAAAAAAAAATATACTTACGGTGATTGCTAATTAAATAAAAAAACCCCTTTTGAAAATTACTATCGTATCATCCCACGTGGTTCCCAAAACATAAGTACCTACAAAAAATGGTTGTTTACCTTTCCTTTATTTTCCTTTGTTTTGTTTTACCTCTTTCTTTCTCATTTACATATTTTATTTCTCAGTTTCTCATTTTCAAATTTCATTTTTATATCATTTACTTTCTTTTTAATTTCATTTCATTTTTTTTTCTTTTACCTTGTCCTTTCTTATTTTCATTCTTTGTTGCCGTCTTTACCGCTCATTCGACCATCTCTACTTTATTATTGTGTTTATTACTTTTCATAGCATATTCTTTATGTACATATGTACACTTTAAATACGTATCCTTATATATAAATAGGGATAATGGGAATATAAATAATGTATATACGGGGCCTGCTGTGTGCATGCAAGACCTAGCATCGAGATGGTGTCTTACATGCACAGGGGGCAAATTGTAGGCATAGGTATTATTTTAGGGTGCACTCGACTCGTAGAGGGGTCTCCTTTAGGGTGCTAGGCTACTGGGTAGAGCCTTGGACCCACCCCACCGAAGTTGGTATACGGGTTGACCCAATGTGTCCGACATCGGGGCGGATTACTCGTGGAAACTCAAAACCTTCTAAAGGTGGTCCTTTTTTGGCAATGTACATGGGAGTAGTACCTCCATGGTCTACGGGTCCTGATGACGTAGAAATATCCCAGGGGCGTTTATCACCATTTTATCACAGCTCTAATGGTATATGCATGTACTGCGAAGGCTACTGAGGAGAGTGATTCATTGCACAACTAATCTGGCTACGGCCTCAGATGTTGTGTAGTCGTGACACGTGGACAGCGCAACACCATCCTCACATTTTGAAGGGATTGGAAAGAGCATGTGGCATGGAGGTTAGGGGTGTAGTTTAGTCATAATAAAGGCCCATAATGTGAATTCCACCCATTATTCTTAATGTGGAAAGAACTCTCCTTATTGGCTCATATTATGGCCCTCATCACTTACTAGAGATATATGAAGCATTGGTAGGACTTGGGGACCACTTCAATTAGGGCAACATTTTAAGCAAATGACCTATAAATAGAAGGCAATAGTGCTTGCCTAAGGATCCCGACCTCATTCTCATTCTTTTCCTTTTTTGGAGGCTACTCCTTCAGGACGGCGCCTACCTTCCTCCTCTTCTTCGGCTTCTCTTTCTTCTTCCTCTCACAGGGCTTCGGCCATGGGAAGTGGATTTCTACCTTTACCACATCTCACACTTCTTCTCTATTTGTTTCTCTCTTCTCCATCTCTTGGTCTTTAGCTACTTTGGGGGGTATTTCATTTTTGGGATTTTAGCTCTACTAGTGCTCACTACCCACTCTCTAGTTGTGGTGAGGCTACACTCTTTGCTCTTATCCACCTTCTCTTTTCTCTCCTTTCACCCTCTTTGCTTGAGATTTTGACCATGAATTTTGACTCATATGTTCTGACTTGCTAGTGGAGCCTTCTCGCCTATTTTTCTCTCATATTCACAACATTTTCACCCACAACCCTCACCTACCCTAACTAACCCTAATTGTCATGTATAAATTAACTTGTTCACCAAACACCAACCCTAATTCTCTCATGTGTATTTTATATGTAAGTGACATAATTCAGAACATTCTCTTTATTTCTAACATATTATTTTCCATTAATTCTCAGCATACCCAACTTGCCACCTACATGGATGATAAAGCTTTATGCATCATGTCCCCATTCAAATCCAAATGACAATAATTTCTTCGTCATTTAGAGCACCTAAGATGAACCATTCTCATATATATACTGTTCAAAATAAATAAATAACATAGAATATAAAATCATTCCCATGGTCTATGTTTGAATTATAAACATGATACTGAAGACACCAACCAAGTTAGAATGACGGTTTAATACATAGTAATGAAATTGAAAGGTCCAAACTAGTATGATAACATGACCAAATGATTCTTGGACAGAAATGAATGATATTGACATGTCACTTAAATTTTGTGTGTCAAATGTCTTTACATACATATATGTAAGTAGTAAAATGACAATACCATATAAATGAATTAAAAAGTGAATGACAGAAAGAACAACAATAAAATAACCAACAAAACCTTTTTGGGAAGAATTTGATGGACGAAGTAAACAATAAAATCGAAACTAGAAAAAACATAATATATAATTTTGCATTCTAAGACTTCTACTACTATCATAATAAGCTATTCAAATGACAATTTTCAAAACTATACACAACCAACAAATTTTTTCTCAGCCATTTGGAGCTATGAGAAGAGTTTTTTTCTGCATGATCATCAACTCTCTCTCTTTCTTCATCACCACTTTTGCAGAACCATTGTCATTCAGCTTCAATAGCTTCAATCCCAATGATTTTACCATAATCTATGAAAAAGCTGCTTATCCATCAAACAATGTGATCCAACTTACCCTAAACCAGCCCAATTCACCTATCCACACATTTCAAGCTAATGCGCCTTTGGGACCCGGCCTCAAGAACCGTAACAGACTTCACTACTCACTTCACTTTTGTGATTTATCCGCAGAACGAAGAGAGTTATGGTGATGGAATCGCGTTCTTCCTCGTGCCTGCAGCATCGAAAATCCCTAATGACACTATGCAAGGAGGTAGCCTCTGTTGTAAATCACTTATGGTGATTTAGTTAAGCTCATGATACACTCTTATATAAAACACAACACTTTTATTTCAAAAAACAGAGAATTGAACACAAAGCTTATACACTACTCTCACACTGATTTTTCTCTCTTTTTCTTCTTGTTATGATCAATACAATATAACACTCTTATATAGAGATTTGCAATACATAAAATGACAAATAAAATATGCTAGGTAGCCATTATTGACTTTGTGAAGATTTGAGCATTTGTTTTCTTCACGCATGTTGATAGCAGATCACGCATTTCTTTGTGCAGCATTTCTTAACTTCTAATACATGCATGTGATGAATGTCTTGATCATGTGGATTTGTCTTGATTCAAGTTTATCTTTCAACATTCCTCCTTAAACTTGATTCTCCACACTTCTGCATTCCTAGCATCATCTTCAATCTGTTGAATATGTCTGGCTTTAATGGCTTTGTAAAAATATCTGCAATTTGATCATTTGTCTTGCAAGATATTAATTCCACTTCTTTGTTCTGCACATGCTCCCTGATAGAATGATACCGTGTATCAATATGCTTGCTTCGTTCATGGAAGACTAGATTCTTTGAAAGTGCAATTGCTGAACGATTATCAATGAAAATCTCTGTAGGCTTTTCTTGTGGAAAACACAAATGCTCCAACACCTTTCTCAACTAAATAGCATGACACACAGTTGAGTTGGCTGCTACGTATTCAGCTTCGCATGATGATAGAGTTACTATCTGTTGTTTCTTGGATGACCAAGTAAATGTTGTATCTCCAATGAAAAACACAAATCCAGTTGTGCTTTTTCTTTCATCCAAATCTCTACTCCAATCACTATCTGAATAGCCAGTGAATCTTAAGTCATCAGTTGAGGTATATAGCAAACCATCATTGATCGTACCTTTGATGTAGCAGAGTATTCTCTTTGCAGCATTCAGGTGTGATTGATCTGGTTCCTCCATGTATCTGCTGATCAATCCAACTCCGTAGAGTATATCTGGTTTGGTACAAGTCAGGTACCGAAGACTTCCAACTAAACTTTTAAAGTATGTTGGATCAACATTTCCTCCATCTTCATTCTTTCTGAGTTCCACGCTGCTTTCCACTGGAGTTGATACTGGATTGCTTGATTCCATTCTGAACTTCTTGAGAATCTCCTTTGCATATCTACTTTGACAGATCAAGATTCCTTTAGCATTCTGCTTCACTTCAATTCCAAGAAAGTGTGACATCAGACCTATGTCTGTCATCTCGAATTCTTGAATCATGGTTTTCTTGAACTCTTCAAACATGGCTGGATTGTTTCCTGTGAAGATCAAATCATCAACATATAGACCTACAAATAATACACTTCCTTCTGGACCTTTCTTCAAATATAATGCATGCTCGTATGGACATTTCTTGAACCCATTCTCATGGAAATACTTGTCAATTCTTGTATTCCATGCACGTGGAGCTTGCTTCAGTCCATAGAGAGCTTTATTCAACCTGTACACCTTATCTTCATGTCTTTCATTTGTATATCCCAGCGGTTGTTCGACATAGATTTCTTCTTCTAGAAATCCATTCAGAAATGCTGACTTCACATCAAGTTGGTACAACTTCCATCTATTCTGAGCAGCAATAGATATCATCAGCCTGATTGTCTGTAATCGGGCAACAAGAGCAAATACTTCACCATAGTCGAGTCTCTGTCTCTGTTTGTAGCCTTTTGCAACCAGGCGAGCTTTGTATCTCTGAATTTCGCCTTTTTCATTCTTCTTTGTCTTGTAGACCCATTTGACTCCAATAGGCTTTTGACCTTTTGGTAGACTACACAGCTCCCATGTGTCATTCTTGTAACTGGCCCTGATTTCTTCATCCATTGTTGACTTCCACTTCTTCTCTTGGATGGCTTCTGTGAAGTTGACAGGATCACTATCCAGAAATAGGTATAGCAAATTCTGGTCTTGTTCTTCTTCAGTGGCTTCATATAGTTCTCTCAGACTTCTCACTTTTCTGGGTCTTTCACTTGATCTTTCATCTGGTGATGATGACGATGAAGGATCATTTCTTGCAGGTACAGGCGATTGATGTGGTAAAATTTGCGGCTCCATTGCAACTTCTTTTTCTACTTCTTCTTCTTCTTCAAGTACAAGCTCCTTGGTTTTTCCATCTTCATTTTGATCCCAGCTCCAAGCTTTATTTTCTTCAAAGATCACGTCTCTGCTCATGATTACTTCCTTAGTGATGGGATTAAACAGCTTATATCCCATTTTTCTGTCGCCATAGCCAATAAAGATATATTTATGTCCTTTGTCGTCAAGCTTGGTTCTTCTGGCTTCTGGAATCTTGGTGTAAGCAATACACCCAAAAATTCTGAGGTGATTGACACTTAGCTTGTATGAACTCCAGGTTTCTTCAAGTGTCTTGAACTGGAGTCTTCTGGTTGGACACCTATTCAGCAGATAGACAGCACAAGATACTGCTTCAGCCCAAAATTCCTTGGGTATTGTCTTTCCTTTCAGCATACTTCTGACCATGTCCAAGATCGTGCGGTTCTTCCTTTCAGAAACACCATTTAACTGAGGTGTATAGGCTGGTGTTGTTTGCTGTCGGATGTCGTGCTCTTTGTTGTAATTCTGGAATGTATTCGACATATATTCTCCTCCTTGATCTGACCGCAACGTCTTGATATTGTAGCCGCTTTGCTTCTCAACAAGAGCTTTAAACTCCTGGAACTTGTCAAATACTTCTGATTTCTTTTGCAAGAAGTACACCCATGTCATTCTGCTATAATCATCGGTGAAGGTAAGAAAATACCTGCTCTTTCCATATGATTCTGGCTTCAGTGGACCACATACATCTGTGTGAACGAGCTCTAGCAGCTTTGATGATCGCCATTTTACTTCTTTAGCAAAGCTCAGTCTGTGAAGTTTCCCAAGTACACAACATTCACATACTTCATTAGAACGGTTGATGTAGGGAAGTCCCTTCACCATCTGTTTGCTTGCGAGCAGCTTCAGGCCTTCAAAGTTGAGATGTCCGTATCTCAAATGCCATAGCCAGTCCTTGTCTTTAACAACTGCATTTAAACAGTTTGCTGCATCGTGCTGAATGTGCATAGGAAACATCCTATTCTTTGACATCTTTATCCGGGCAATGAGATTTTCATTTGTATCTTTGATTGTTAGACACAAATCCTTCATTCTGATGTCGTAGCCTTTCCAGGAGCTGTCCGAGACTCAAAATATTGTTCTTCATATCTGGAATATAGTAAACATTGGATATGAAGTCATGGTCTCCATTCTTGAGCTTGATCAGAATATTACCCTTTCCTCTTACTGCCCAAATGAGACTTTCCCTTGTGTCGTCTCGTCAAGCTCGACAAACATGTGTTTGTTTCCGCACATGTGATTACTGGCTCCTGAATCTAGATACCATATACTTTCGTCATCGGTATTTTCATTTTAAGCCATCAGCAACATTGATCTTGGCTCATTTTCTTCTTTCTCGGTAAAGTTTACTTGTTCGCCTCCTTCAGCAACTGTCTATCCTCTGCATTCGTTGATGTAGTGTCCATACTTGTTGCAGTTGTAGCATTGAACATTGCTTTTGTCATAATTCTGACGATTGTTGAAGTTGCTTCCACGGCCTCGTCCTCGCCCTCGTCCTCTGAAAGGTTGATTTCTTCCACCTTGATTATTTCTTTCGGTATTGGAGTTGGTTCTTCCACCACCGCCTCTGGATCCAGAACCTCGTCCTCGATAACCACGACCTCTACCTCGGCCTCTTTGAGTATTTCCCCATCGTTCTTCTTTATTTTCTTTAAATGTTAAATTTGACTGAAGAGCTTGCTCTAGAGTACCTGGGGTGTTCCTCTTGTTGATTCTTTGTTCGAGAATCTCTAGCGTGGCCATCAGCTCGTCTACTGTCATTGCATCGAGATCCTTTGATTCTTCAATAGCAACAACTACATGCTCGAACTTTGAGTTGAGGGAACGCATAATCTTTTCAAGCACACGAACATCTTCAATTTTTTCGCCATATCTTCTGATTTGATTCACAATAGTCAATGTTCTGGTAAAGTACTCAGAAATTGACTATGTGTATTTCATTTGTAACAGTTCAAATTCACCCCTTAGAACTTGGAGTCGAACTTTAACTGTTTTTTTCAATTCCTCGATGTGTTTTTCGAAGAATTTCCCATGCTTGCTTGGCGGTGTTGACGGCTGAGATCTTTTCAAAACTTGCTTCATCGACACTTTGATAAAACAGGTACAACGCCTTCTTGTCCTTCTTTCGGGCTTCTTTGAGCACGACCTTTTGGGTCTCGCTCAGTCTATCTTCGCTTTCTTTTGAAACTAGTTCTTCATAACCGGTCTCAATAAAATCCCACAAATCTTGTGAGGTAAGCAGGACTTTCATCTGGCTAGACCAATTCTCGTAATTGGTTTTATCCAAACGCGGAAGCTGGGGCTGGAAGAAATTGGTGGAGGACGTCATCGGGTTTACTTAAACACTTGAGGTGCTTATTTCTTAAAATCGGTATTGAATCTGGTCAAACCGACTGCACGGTTGCATCCGGAGCGTTCCGTTTAGTCAAAAACGACTCTTCGTTTGCTCAAATTGGAGTTAAAATAAGCCCGGAACGGACAAAATACCAACTAGGGGCAGTTTGGTAATTTCCAGAAATATTTGCTGACGTGGCACTGTGCTGATGTGGCAGCTGGGGATGACGTGGCAAGGGAGGTGACGTCACTGGTGACGTGGCAGCGCGTGGGTGCATGTTGGCGTCACGCGCGTCCGGAGGTTGAAGACGACTGGGCGCGTGTGGTGCGCGTGGGCTTCACTCGCCGATCTTGTGGAGGCGCGTGAGGGCGCGTGCGGAGGAGAGTGGCTGCGTTCTTTTCACGGTTGTGTTCCTGCTAGAACAAGGAAGCTTTTTATGTGGTCAAATGTGTGGTTTGAACACCTGTAAGTCACGAATAAGCTTTGAAAGCTTCGGCTCTGTTTTGTTTCTTTGCTTCTGGGCTTGCTCAAGCTTCAATAGGCTCTGATACCATGTTGTAAATCACTTATGGTGATTTAGTTAAGCCCAGGATACACTCTTATATAAAACACAACACTTTTATTTCAAAAAACAGAGAATTGAACACAAAGCTTATACACTACTCTCACACTGATTTTTCTCTCTTTTTCTTCTTGTTATGATCAATACAATATAACACTCTTATATAGAGATTTGCAATATATAAAATGACAAATAAAATATGCTAGGCAGCCATTATTGACTTTGTGAAGATTTGAGCATTTGTTTTCTTCACGCATGTTGATAGCAGATCACGCATGTTCTTTGTGCAGCATTTCTTGACTTCTAATACATGCATGTGATGAATGTCTTGATCATGTGGATTTGTCTTGATTCAAGTTTATCTTTCAACAGCCTCGGCCTTACAAGTGACTCCCAGTTACTCAACTCATCGGCCAATCCATTTGTTGCGGTGGAGTTTGATATTCATCATAACACATGGGACAAGATTAAACATGAGCATGTAGGTATTAACATCAACTCTATGAAATCTGTAACTAACGCGACATGGTGGAGTAGGATTCACGAAGGGAATATAACGGATGGTTGGATTTCTTATAGTTCTGCGTCAAAAAAACTGAGTGTGGTCTTTACTGGTTTCAGAGGTGATGGAACATTCAAACAAAGGCTTGAGTACAGAGTTGACCTAAGGGAGTACTTGCCAGAATGGGTTACATTTGGCTTTTCAGATGCAACAGAAAATGCATCATCCATACATTGTATATATTCATGGAACTTCAGCTCAACTCTATTAAATGATAAGAACATAAGTTCCGATCTCAGTACTGGATTGTTGGCTGGATTAGTTGTTGGTGGAGGTGTTTGGGTTGTTCTGTTGAGTCTGGTTTTCATAACCCTGTGGAAGAAGAGGCGTTGCGGTCAAATTGAAGATGTTCCCGTCTTTGATATGTCCGTGGTAGACAAATTCCAAAGAAGTACAGGACCAAGGAAGTTTTGTTACAAGGACTTGGCTCGCGCCACCAGTAACTTCATGAAGGAAGAGAAGCTCGGTGAGGGAGGATTTGGCGGGGTTTACAGAGGTTTCTTGAGGGACTTAAAGTCCTTTGTTGCTGTGAAAATTGTATCGAGGGGTTCTACGCAGGGCCTAAAGGAGTATGCATCAGAAGTGATGACCATTAGTCCGATTGAGGCATCGAAACCTAGTGCAACTCATCGGTTGGTGCCACGAAAGAGGAAAGCTCTTGCTTGTTTATGAGTTCATGCCAAATGGCAGTTTAGATAACCACCTCTTCTTAGAGAAATCTCTGTTACCGTGGGATGTGAGGTACAAAATCGCTCTAGGCGTGGCCTCGGAATTGCTCTACCCCCATGAAGAATGGGAACAAAGTGTCTTGCACAGGGACATCAAGTCGAGCAACATTATGTTGGATTCGAGTTTCAATGCCAAGCTTGGGGATTTCGGGTTAGCTAGGCTTGTTGACCACGAAAAAGGATCACGGACAACAGTTTTGGGAGGGACCATCGGATACATGGCTCCTGATTGTGTCATTACAGGCAAGGCAAGTAAGGAAACAGACGTCTATAGCTTCGGAGGAAGAAAATCTATCGATGAAAGCGCTCAAGAAGAGTGTCAGATAAATTTGCTAAAGTGGGTGAGGTACCTCTACGGAATAGGAAAGCTTCCTGAAGCATCGGATCCGAAACTATCTGCAGATTTCAATAAGCAAGAAATGGAATGCTTGATGATTGTTGGCCTGTGGTGTGCTCAACCAGATAGCAACCTCAGGCCTTCAATCAAACAAGCAATTCAAGTCCTAAACTTTGAGGCTCCATTGCCAAAAATAGTTGTGCCCACATATGAAGCTATTCCTACTTCTTTAGCATCAAAATCTCATAGCACAATTGTTTCTCAAAACAG